>JAXGGA010007141.1:0-64685 GCA_038373865.1 Uloborus plumipes
GCTGCGTTTGTGTTTGGTTTGGGGTGTTCATTCACTGTTCCAAGGCACTTTTTCTCCATTCAACCTAACAAAAACCTGATCCAGAACCAAAAAAATAGCGCAATATTTGAAAAAATAATTACATATATCACCTAAAGTGTTTTTACTGTCATGTGACAAAAACGCTGCAATTTTTAGCGATGCTATTAATTTTTGGAAACGAAATTTCATTTAGGTGTTCATTCACTGGTCGGTTTACCCTAGATAGAATAAAATAAAAAAAAAACAATAAATAAATAAATAAATAAACAATGTTGCAATAATATCTTTAAATTTTCCTAAGCGTCAGACAAAATTTGCCTAGTATGGAAAAGTCTTTGGGAAGTCGCAGTCCCGCGATCTCTCCTCAGAGCGCACAAATATTTTTTGTATAAAATATTTTACTTTAAACTCGCAAACGATATTTTAATTTTTCAAAAGCACTGAGAAGGATGTAATACTCTCCTGTATTTTAACCCATGCAATTAAATTTGATTTTATCAATACACTTCTACAGCAACATTAAACGGTTTTATTCAAATTCTTATGCGTAGGGAAATCAAACTCAGAAGAAATTCACATTTTGCTCGTTTTAATTACTTTCATGTTTTTTGATATGCAAAACGATTACAGTAATTAATGGGATTTACATTGGGTATTTTAATTAATGACATCATGGGATTTGTCTCTTTTTAACGTGAAACCATTAGCTGTCGTAATTAATGAAGTTCGATAATTAACCCCTTTTTGCGCGTACATCTGCATGTAAACATCCGCCATTTTTATCGGCAACTTTCGGTTGCAGCTAATCAGCGATTGTTGATGTTTAGTTTCAGCTCGGAGGTTTTTCAGTTCCGTTGTGTGTTTGAAGTAGATCGAGAGAAAATTTGTACGCTTGTGGGGAAAAGCAGAGAGTAGTTTTTCTGATTGTGATAAAGCGTGTTTGAGGACAGTTGGCTTTTTGTTTCGTTAATAACAATTAGGAAAGTATTTTACTTATCCTCCAAATTCTTTATGTTTGTTTTTATCATATGCTCTTAACTATAGATGTTTAAATAAATTCCTGGAGCCTTATATATTATTTCTTAAGCCTCCCTATTTCTTTATCAAATTCTATGATTTACCCCTCATTTTGAAGCTTACCTGCTACTGACAAAAATGCACCCACGGTCTAACAATTGTTTTTTTCCATGAAAAAACAATTTTTCTGTTTTTTTGACATGTTTTTTTAATTAATAGGATCCATAAATTAAGACGCATTGGTGCGATCGATAGTGCTTGTAATGGGAAGGGTATGAGTTCGAATCTGGGTCAAAACATATTTTAATAGGTTTTCTCTTTCTCAGAAGTCTAATCCAACTTTCTATCAGCATATGTATTATTTCTCAAAGTTTTTTATTAATTTATTTTTTTGGGAGGGGAGGGGGAGAGGTATATCGTAGTTTTAGAAATAATTCATCAAGCTTCAAAAGTAAGGCATCATTTTAAAGATTTGTTCAATGTTCACCGCGATTAGGGAAAAATAATGAAGCAACTCACAGTTTTGCTGTTTTTCAAAACAAAAGAAAAAAATGAAATAAAAATAAAAATAAGAATAAAAACCCAAAAGAAAAAAAAACCGGGTTTTTGTTTCCTTCTGTCACGTGCATATGCTTCACACGGATCAACTAGTAATACTAATAATAATAATACAGTAGCCTCTCGTTATATCGCGCCTCGTTATATCGCTCATTCGGATATATCGCTCTTTTCTTTGTCTCCCCCTCCCCCCCCCCCCCCAAAAAAAAATTAGTTTGAAACCATTTTTGAGTAAATATGTAAGGTGCTCAGAAAAGGTCTCTTTCTCATTTATTTTGTCATCAATGAACAAAACGAAGGTTCTTCTATTCTTCTGAATTCGCTGAAAAGAAGCAGCAAATTCCTGTCACCCAAACTTGCATACTGCAGAGACAGTTTGGAAACTACTGAACACTTTCTTTTGAATTGATACAATGAGTAAAACGCATCTGGTAAGTGTCAAGAAAACACATGCCCCTTCTCTGACTGCCTTTTAGTGTATAAGTGTGTAGTTTAACTATTTTTAATGACCCCGGTTATATCGCGCTTTCGGATATATCGCACTTTTGTCTTGTCCCCCAAAAAGCGCGATATAACGAGGGGTTACTGTAATAATGTTTTGTAGTGAAAATTTATTTTTCTCATTTTAGTAACAAAAATAATATATGAAGCATTTCTACTGAAAAACTGACAAGTTGCTGTTTATGGTTTAATTCTGACACTTTGTAATTATTTGTTTGCTGCAAAATTAAAAAAAAAATAAAAGAAAGAAACGGAAGATCGAAAAATTATTGTCATTATTTTTCAATATTTTTTGCGAAACGACGACGCTCAAGTATCTTTTAATTCAACCTTTTCATTGAACACTAATTAATTGCTGTTATTTTCGTAGTTTTGATATACTCCAACGACTACCTATTCTGGGGCTCTTCTCAAGAGGAGGTGGTCAATTGCCTTAATTAATTCACTTTTCTATTAATTAGCGTTCCTGTGTCGTAATTATTGCATTAAGTGCGTATATTTATCGTTTTTATGAAGTAGCTCCAATTTTCTTTAATTGAGCATTTGAAGCCAGTTCATGTTCCATGAAAATTAAATATGTAGGCTGATTAAAAGAAAAAGAGAAGTTTTTTTTCTAATAAAAGCAACTATTTTCTGTGATAAGCTGAATTAAAACGAAACATGTGAAAGATTTTTCTTGGAAGTTCCAACTGGACCGACCAGTATTACTGCTGAGGCATGCAGTTGATAGTCACAGTTAGTAAGATTTGCTAGTCGGAAAAGCATAATCAAGAGGAAAAATGGAAAATCCTTCTAATAGTCTTGTGATAAAATCAACTACAAGTATTTCAGCCGGCCACCTCGTCTAGTGGTCAGCGACGTCTGACCGTGATGCGGTGGCCCCGGGTTCGAATCCCGGCTGGGGCATAGGCGTACTTTCTCTCTCTCATGTCATTGTCCTTTCTGTGTGTGAAAGTGAGTTATGAATGGATGCCTACCCTATGAAGGGTTCCTTATGGCATGTGTGTGGAGCTTAAATCGGTCTTCCACCTAAATGGTGCTCTTAAAAAAACGGAAGCCGTATCTTTCCTGCCTTAAATCGAGCAGATTTCATCTACTCGGGCTCGGATACCCGAGTGGTATTAGAAACAACAACAACAACAAATACTTCATTTGTTAACAAGTAGAAACTGGTAACGGATAAAAATTTTTAAACATTGAACTTTCTTTCTTTGTCGGCTAACAATGACATCGGTTACCAATCACGTAAATAAAGGCTTAGTTGTATTTAAAATCTTATAACTCAAGTTCTATATAAAACATAGAAGCTCCAAATGAATGCTATCAGGAACAGAAAAATTTTCTCTTTCTGTTGGTACTAATTTTTCAAATGTTCAAGTGTTTCCCCTGCAAAAATTGCGAAAAACGCAAATTTTAAAGGTTTTAAAGCAATATCTTCATTAATTACCCAAGTAGCACACTTCGTTTTTTAAAGGTTGTAAAATGGTTATTAGCGTCGTAACAACCGCTTAAAAACTTTTATAAAACGTTTAAAGGTTATTTGTGCTACCTGGGTAATGTCTTACGAAGACGCTACCTAGCTAAGAACACTCTCGATAAACTCTCCTTTAAAAACATGAATGATCAAACAGTTTCTCAGAGACGTCAAATTTATAACCCTCTTCCTTGTTGCATCGGGGGTTAGAAAGGATATCATATATAACACTTTCCAGTCGAGAAATAATCATTATGAAATCCGTTTGAACTGAATTACTAGCTCTGGTTCAAAGTTATCCTGCAATTCAGGTTGTTTTGAGTCACGTCAGAAATGGAGTGCAAAGTAAATTATTTTAATAAAAGTGGTGCAACTTTAAAATATATTTTTTCCCCTTAATGTTTAAAAACTCCACCCCTATAAATCACAATGTCACAAAATTATGTTACTTATAATATTGAGTAGAATATCATATTGTAGGAAGAGTAATTTTAGAATATTTATTGTTACAGAGTATTTATTGTTTTGCTGTGATAAAATGTCAGTAAGTTACATGAATAATTACCGAAATGTTAACTGTTGTTTTATTATTTAAACTCTTTAACTTCATAAAAAGGTTTGAATATCTCCTACCTACGTAGACAGTTCAACTTATTCCAAGAGCAAACTTGTGCGCTTACCATTTATTTAATTTCTTGCTTATAAAACAACACTTAGTTTTGCGCAACTTTAACCATAAAGTGGACAACTTTTGAAAAATATCATAAAAGTGCATTTTTCATAAAAAGTAAACATCCCAGACTTGGGGCCTCCCTTAAGCATCCCCTCCTCCCCCTCTTAACTTTCTCCGAAGTGGATATTTTCCCCTTTCCACATCTACCTTCTGGAGAGGCCAGTCGGCTCTATTGATCGGGCAGTTGACATTCGCTACCGAATGCCTCCGACTCGACTCCTGTTGGAAAGAGCTGCAGAGATTTCGTCACTTAAGGCATGACGAGGCCACCTAATTACGTAGGCGGGCCCCATGAGTCAGAGTTGGCGTTTTGCAGTCGGGGGCTAATATTTTCGTCGCGCTGGTTTATGTGTCTTTTCTCTGAATGTCATTTGTTGCTTGTGTTGGATTGATATTTATTTTCTCTGATTGGGATTGTCTAGTTGACTTTACGTTATTGGCGGATATTTTCAGAAATTGAAGCATGGATTTTGCATTAATGGAAATAGAAATATAAGAATTAAAGCTGTTTGATGAATATATGCTTATCAATATAATACATGCAAATGCTATTAAAGAGCCTGGATCCATCAAAATTTATATTTGAAATTGAATTGCTGTTACGTATGATTACATCTATTATTTTTGCTCCGACTTCAAAAAATATGTTTAAAGTAGTATTGATGGTGTTCAAAGAATTAAAATAATTTTTTTTCTGTTTAGAGCAATTTCTTGCAGAAGTTTTGAAGTGTATTCATATTTTTTTTTTCGACATTTTTATTTTTCCTCGGTTTGGTGTTTGTCTATTTGGGCAAAATTTTGTGATTGATTCATAGATTGATTGTGATTGATTTTCCTAACTTTTCGATAAGATAGATACTTTTGAACGTAGTAATATCAGGTGACAATACAGTAAAAAATGTTTAAAATGTTCCAAAGTGTTTGAAATTTAACTTTAAAGCTTTTAGATTGCATAAAAATGTTCTTTTTCGCACGAGAAATATTCTATCTTTTCGTATTTGTTATCAATGGAAAGCGCGTAAAAAACTACTCCAGACAATGCTTGTTCGAACAATATGTGATGGTTATGACGCTTTAAATAATTTCAGAAATTTCGTCTCTTAAGGCATGACGTGACGAGGCCACCTAGATACATAGGCGGGCTCATGAGTCAGAGTTGGCGTTTTACAGTCGGGGGCTAATATTTTTGTCGCGCTAGTTTTCTCTTCGTGTCATGTGTTGCTCGTGTCGGATTGATGTTTATTTTCTCTGAGTGAGATAATCTGGTTGACTGTATGTTATGGGCGAATATGTTTCGAAATTTATACTGTTTATACATGAGATTGGCCTTAGTGCAAAGAGAAATGAAAGAATAAAAACTTTTAACGAATATGTGCTTATCAATGCAATTTATGCGAATATTATTAAAGAGCCTGGATACATTAAAATTTATATTTGTAACTAAATTGTAGCAGCGTATGATTGTATCTATTAATGTTGATCCGACTTCAAAAAATATGTTTAAAAAATGTATCGATTATGTTCTACAAAATACTTTTATATTTTACACTTTAGAGAAATTTTCAACTGAAGTTTTGAAGTATTTTCTTTCTAAAACTATTTTATTTTTAATCGGCTTGGTGTGTGTCTATGTTGGCAAAATTTTGTGATTGATTTTTACCTAACTTCTTGATAAGGTAGGGACTTGAAAATTTGAACATTGTTCAGAATCAGCTGAAAAGGCAATAAAATAAGTTCCAAATGTTAAAGAGTGTTTAAAATTTAACTTTATAAAAATAAGTTAGAGTAAAAATTTCTTTTTTTTTGCACGAGAAATGTTTGGCATTATTAGAAAGCGCACAAAAACAGCTCCAGATAATGTTTGTCCGAACAACATGTGATGGTTAATACACTTGGAATAATTGTAGAGGTTTCGTCACTTAGAGCACGATGAGGCCACCTAATTACTTAGGCGGGCTCACGAGTCAGGGTTGGCGTTTTGCAGTCGGAGTCTAATGTTTTCGTCGCGCTGGTTTATGCCTTTTCTTTTCATGTCATGTGTTGCTTGTGTCGGATTGATATTTATTTTCTCTGAGTGAGAGAGACGGGTTGACTGGCAGATATTTATCGATATTGAAACACGGGCTTTGCATTACTGAAAATAGAAATAACAGAGCTAAAGGTTTTTTACTACATTTTTATTAACTCGACTTAGTGTGTCTTCTCGGATAAAACTTAAGAGATTATTTAACTAACTTCCAGGCGCTGTAGAGACTTGAAATTTTGAGCATTGTTCAGAATTGGGTGATATGAATTAAAATGAATTTAACGTTTTGCAATAAGTCACCGGGAAGTGCGTAAAAAAATTCCCTGATAATGTATAGATATTAGACTTGGAATTATTGTATAGATTTCATCAACTCATTGGTGTTGGAGATGGAAATTATTTCTATATCTTACAGCATATTTATGTTTTGGAAAAGTAATTCTTTATTAATTATTTACATGCCCAGAAAGATACATGTATGCAAGTACAAAAAGCCGGCTTGAATTTATACATGCTCTGAGAATGTCGTGTAGGAGAATTTCCGACCTAGATTTGAAATTTTAAATACCTTTTGAAACATAATTAAGTAAGAACCAAAATGAGACATGACCGCTTTAAAAACTACGTTCAAAATGGTTTGTGGACACTGTCGTAATACTAAAATGGCATAGAAGTTCCGTTGCATACAAAGATTTTTTGAGAAAATGTTTTACAGAAATATACTTTTTTTTTCAATTGCTTGAACTACCAGGTGCATAGATATGTTACTCAAAAAATAGTTCAGAGTCTATTCTCTATTTATTTAAAATAATTTATATGATTTTTTTGGAAAAAAAAACCAGAGCAATGACCTCAAGGTCAGCCCTCTGCTCAGATTTTTTTGTTCATTTCATAATAATTTTTCAGGGACTCTCTTGTGAAGCAAACTGAAACTATGTAACCCCAAAGAAAGCTGGAACAACGCTTCATCAGTAGCTCTGTTTAGTAACTAATATTTACTGACAAAAAATATTAAGTTGTGAAAAAAACACATTTCACAACTTCAAGAAAATGCTGTCGACGTAAGTGTTTTTGACGAATAAATGCGCATCAAAAGCATTCAACTAAAAACAAAAAAGAAATTCCCTAAAAATCTTCATTAATTTTTACCACAGTGCTGAAGGATTAAATGAAGCACGTCTTTCAAAGTTTTTACACCATTAGTTTTTACACCATTGTTGTCAATAAAATACTTCCTTGTCCTGTGCTGCCCCCCCCCCCCAAAAAAAAATAAAAAGAGAAAAAAAAAGCCTCTAGTTCAAGAGCAGAAAAATGTAAATCCGATTTTCCGTTGAAGTCAAGGAAGCATCAAGTTTGATTCTGGTTTTTGTGTAAACCTTTTTATCCCACGGATCCAGATTTTCTATTTTCACTGCTTCAATGGAGTGTTGCTTTTTTACACCTCGTAGATCTTAATGTACTGATTATCGTTACATAAAAATTGAGAAGCCCATGGGATATTTTTTACTTCCTTCCCTTTGCTTTGTAAACACGTAAGTATCTATATTATTTTGTTCAAATACGTATCTGCCATCTAGAGGGGAAATAAAAAGTATATGCTGTAAATTGTTGATGCAGCTATGTTTTGTGTTTGAGAGGCACTCATCTTTGAGACAGTGAAAGGACAAGGATTGCGTGGGATTTTTTTTTTCTTCAGGTTTTGGGTAAGAAGCGAATGTCTAGTTCAAATCTTAGGCTCTCATTGAAAAATTTTCAAAATCATGATAGTATAGTAGCACCTACCAGGGCTATAAGAGAGGTTTCTAGCTTTATCCACAATACGGTTATAGAGTGCCGAAAATGGCCTGAGTTGCTTCCTGTATAGATAGTACTGCCGCGCGCTTGTTTGGACCTGACATGATTTTGCTCGACTTAGCGGTCGCACTGCCATGCTCCCATAAACAGTGAACTCTCACTTATACACCGCCTCGTTTATGCGCCTTTTTCACTTATACGACGATTTTATATGAGCCCAGCACATTCCATAGGGAAATAATGATAGCATCATTCGTTTATGCGTCGCTCTAAAGATAAATATTTCACTTATGCGCCGAATTTTCAGTAAAATGTAAAAAAATTATATATTTTCTTTAAAAAATAAGCATTTTTCTTTACTTTCCTCTTTAATCTTTCGCCTTTATTGCTCACGGAAGGTATTTTTTCCGCATGAACTAGAGTTCGGAGAGGGACAATTATCTATTATGGATCGTTTTAAAGGGAACAGTTTGTAATTAGGTATGCTACAATTTTTGTTTTCTCTTTATCACTGCAGTTACATTACAGTAATTGCTAAACCGTAGTAATATGTCCCTTGTCTATAGAAACATTCTTATCCATTCTCTTATTAGAACCTATGTCGCATTTTAGTCTTTTAAATAGGCTTGCTCACTTATGCGCCTCTCTCACTTATGCTTCTTTTTCTGTTGGTCCCTTGGGCCGGCGCATAAGTGAGAGTTCACTATATAACAGAATTCTGCTTCAGTTCTCCTGTTTTAGAATTATCCTACTAGATGCAAGTCCGAAAAATGAGATTTTGCATGTTTTCAACACAAATCTCGCAATTACTCTCACAACACAATTCGAAGATTGGTAGAACTTCATCCTCGTAGGTTTTATTCCCAAAGCATTATGTTTCTACCGTTAGATTATAGCACAGATCTCTGTACTAGATTTTAGGTCTGAGGTCCAATTTAAATAGGCAATAGTCCAATATAGGTGGTTTTCCCCTGTACAATACTTTAAGCTATCTTCAGTTTTATACCAATAGATAAAATAATGCCTTTTAAATAAGAGAAGAGCTATTGAAATCAAATATGTATTTCAAAGGTATCCATAACGGTAGAATTCAACTATCTAGACATTTCGTTTGCTATCGAAACCTGTTGTTTGAGATAAAACGAAACGCAAAAAATTCCTCTGAAGTAAACATATTTCTTTCTGAAAAAAGCACTTGCTTACTTCCCACGAAAAACTTGCTGTCAACGAACTGTTCAGTGTTAGCTTCAATCCATTCATGTAGTTTTGGCGAGTTTGAACTCTTTCTGCTGTGACAGTTAAGTGTATATTCCATAGTGCTCAAAATCTGTCTTTCATTCAAAAGGTTTGATAGATCGAAAAGAAATTACTGTCAGAATCGTGAAACTACCAGGAAGTTTTCCACTGATTTTATATAGCTTCGTTGGGCAATTTTTTGTGAAATGCGATTTTCCTGGGTAAGTTAGTTTTCCTTGGATATTTGTGTGAATGAAATAACGGGAACGTTTCTTTTAGACATGATATTCTGTTTCTTATCAAATTGCAGTTATATTGGTTCGTATTCATTCCTAACTTTTTTTTCTATCATATAGGTGTATTTTTGCCATTAATTACTTAAGATCCTTTCCAGCTTATGTGCCCGTAACTAGTCAAATAAAACTAAGTATTTCAATTATGGGTGCATAGGACCATGGCTGAACTGTTGACAATTCTTACTCAAAGCTAATACTAAAAGTTGATGATAACTAACTTAGAGCCAGACTAGAGTAAGTGAAAAAATGGCAATTTTCTACTTTATTACAGCATTGTATGTAGAGTCTAATTTTATTCCGCATTGACCCAAGAGAACATTATTCTATAAAAAAATTCCTTCACTATTAAACACGCGTTAAAAGAGTGCGAGTACCATCCTTTGTATGCATAAGACACAATTTTCTCAGTCTCCTGAAAAGTAACGAAAACGGAGTCCGTTACGGAACCAAAAAACCATTATGTTTATACTGTTTTTAGACATTTTCACAATTAAACTGTATTTTATTGAATGCTCTTCAGAAAATTCATGTAACGAAACAAAAGTTTAACCTAATTGGAGTCTTTGCAGACTTTTTTCATAAATGGAATTGCCCAAATAAGTAATAAGCATTGTGTAAAAAGCATAGAAAGCAGCAAAAATTTCTCGCAAAAGTTTACGTAAAAAAAAGTATGGGGTATTAGTTTTATTATTGCTATTATGGTGTTCTATTTTTTCTTTTTTAAGTAAAACGTTTTAACGTAGAAGAGAAAAACTCTCCGAAGGCGGGTCAAATTTTTCTGCTGACCACCAGTACCAGTCCGCTGGACCACCGTTTGAGAATCACTGAGATAGATTATGCAGGGTGGAGCGCGAAGTTCGAGCAGTCGCAAAGTAGGAGACTGGTGCGATTGAGCCAATGGTTCTCTGTACTTTGAGCTTCTCCTCAAAGGTAGTCTCAGTGCAGTGAACACTAATTTCCGTTTCTGCTTGCTCGTCTTCTGCAGAATGTTTATTATTATTTTTATTGTACTTCTTATTACTTTTTTCGTTTATCTCAATGCTGTAATTTTTGTTATTATTATTAGAGTTACAATTATTATTTCTTTTTTCGTTTTTCTCATTTCTATTATTTTTATTATTATCACTCTTATTATTGTTGTAATTATTATATTACTATGATTAATCTTAGCATTCTCCAGATTATTAATATAATTATTATTCTTCCATTACTATTGCTATTAAGGTAATTATTATTCATAATCTTACTGTTATTATTATTACTTATTATTATCACTATTATTGTTATTATTATTATTTCTCTTTTTGTTATACTGATTGTTATATCTCATAATGTTATAATTATTATTATCATTATTATCATCATTATAATCATTATTATTACTACTGTAATTGAATTATACCTTAATTTTTGGAAAATAAGAAAAAAAAAGTGTATCAAAATTATTTAACGGGAAAAAGGTTACAAAAAAAATGTATTATAATTTCCAATTACATAAAATTGTTGCATTTGCGATTATTAACTAACATTTTTGATTTCAGAAATAAATTTTATGTGAAACACAAATTATCATGCAAATGTATTAGGCATGTAACAGAAAAATATATTCAGTTTGAGTTAAAAAAAAAAAAGAAAGCCAACTGATTTGTTTATTGTACGCTGTTCATTCTTCCTTCACATTACCAGTCCACCGCACAGGTGACGGAGCATGCGCGTCCTTCTAAGTGAGCACCACTTCGAGTCTGACAGCCACCCTCGGGGTCAAACGAGCCGTCCCAAGAATCTTAATTATGGGGCTGCGGAAAATTATTTCGCACGCGTTTAAGGATTAATGAGGACCATTTGAAGATTCGGCCCGCCGGCGCTCGTTTTCGCAGAGCTCCGCGTTTCCACCCCCGGCCATCCGGACTGCTTCTGGCAGCACCTCTGTGCGGTAAATGGTCAGCGGATATCATCACTCTCGGCAATTTATATGCTAAGAATCTGAGGGCTCATTTGGAAGAGGAATCAAATTTTCTGTCTCCGCCTCCTGCAAATTTCGCTCTTCTTTGACCGTGTTTGAGGATTGATGTGCCTCCTATTTTATTCTTATTATCATTATTGTTATTATTATTATTATAATTATTATTATTCTTACGATTTATGTTATTATTTTTACTCTTACTGCTACTATTATTGGTATTATTATATTATTACTACCATTATTATTAATATAATTGCATTATTACCGCTGTTATTAATACCATTATTTATTATTATTATTATTATTATACTTATTCTTACGATTTATGTTATTATTTTTACTCTTACTGTTACTATTATTGGTATTATTATATTATTACTACCATTATTATTAATATAATTGCATTATTACCGCTGTTATTATTACCATTATTTATTGTTATTATTATTATTATTATTATACTTATTCTTACGATTTATGTTATTATTTTTACTATTACTGTTACTATTATTGGTATTATTTTTTATTACTACCATTATTTTTAATATAATTGTATTATTACAGTTGTTATTATTACCATTATTTATTACAATAATAATAATAAAAATAATAATAATAATAATAAAAATAATAATAATAATAATGATAATAATAATAATAATTATTATTATTATTATTATTAATATGAATATTATTATTGTTATTGTATTATAAAAAATAATTTTTGTAAAATAAGAAATAAAATTTTTTTTTTAATTGTTTAAAGTGAAAAAAGGAAGCATGTGGTACGAAAAAAAAGTATTATAATTTTTGATAACATAAAAGTGTTGCGTTTGCGATTATTAAATAACATTTTTGATTTCTGAAATAAATTTTATGTGAAACACAAATTATCATGCAAATATATTAGGCATGTTACAGAAAAACATACTAAATTTGAGTTGAAAAAAAAATCAAATTCATTTGCTTATTGTACATTGTTCATTCTTTCTTCATACTACCATTCCACCGCACAGGTGACGGAGCACGCGCGTCCTTCTAAGTGAGCACCGTTTGACAGCCACACTCGGAGTCAAACGAGCCGTTTCAAGAATCTTAATTATGGGGCTGGGGGAAATTATTTCGTTTGAGGATTAATGAAGGCCATTCGAAGATTCGGCCCGCCGACACTCATTTTCGCGGATCTCCGCGTTTCCGCCCCCGGCCATCCGGACCGCTTCTGGCAGAGATTCCGCGCTAAATGGTCAGCGGATATCATCACTCTCGGCAATTTATATGCTAAGAATCTGCGGGGACTCATTTGGCAGAAAAATCAAACTTCTGTTTCCTCCTCCTGCAAATTTCGCTCTTCTATAACCGTGTTTGATTATTAAAGCTCCTCCTATTTTATTCTTATCATTATTGTTATGATAATTATTATTATACTTATTCTTACGATTAATGTTATTAATATTACTGTTACTTGTTATTACTATTATTAGTATTATTATATTACTACTACTATTTTTATTATCATTATTATTTGTGCTATAACATTTTTACTGCTGTTATTATCATTCTTATTTATTATTATTATTATTAAAACTATTACTTTTATCAGTATATTTACATAATTACTACTGTTATCATTGTTATTATCGTCATAGTTAATTAATATTACTACTATTATTATCATTATTATTATTGGCGAATTTATATTATTACTACAGTTATATTATTATTATTACTACTGTTATATTATTATCATTACTACTGTTATATTATTATCATTACTACTGTAACTATTATTATTCTTATTATTGTTATCATTATTGTTATATTGCCATTATTAATTACTAGTAATATCATTATTGTTATATTGCCACTATTAATCATTATTACTATCATTATTATTATTATTTTTGACATCTTTAATTGATAAAATGTGAATAATTCTATATTTTCTGTAATTGTAGAGCAATCGGGATTGCTTACTGCTTTCATTTCATCATTCGCTCGCGTCATTTTCGTTTTTTTTTGCTTTGTGTTTGCTAAAAAGTGAATCCCATTGTCATGGCCATCCCTATTGCAAAATAAGTGAGTAAATGAAAGCTGAGTTATTGAGGAAAAAAATTGCGTGTCTGATAATAAATCACAACTTCTGCATTTTCTCATGTAAAAATTGTTTTTACTTTCTTCTATATCTAATATTTAGGAGAAAGTATTGGTTTCGTGAAAATTTTCGAATGTCGAATTTTGACGGATTTGCACGTTTTGAGGTGCGCTGAGTCCATTTCGACCATTTTTGGAAAATGTCTGTCTGTGTGTCTGTGTGTGAGTCTGTATGTGTGTGACCAGTTTTTGTGGCCGCGCTAGAGCAAAAACTACTGCATGAAATCGAACAAAAATTTTTGCACATATGTACCACTATGTGAACTGGTGCACCTGACTTTTTTTTAGCAAATTCTTCTAAGGGGGGTGGAGCAATCGCACATGTTCCGCGCGAACCGGCGGAATCAAACGAAAATTGGTCCATAGGTAGACCCTACTGAGTACAGGTGCTGATTCAATTTGCGTGTCAATATCTCGAAGGGGGTGGAGCAATCGCACGTGTTCTGCGTGGGGGTGATTGCTATATCTCAGAAAGTAACCGGCGGAATCAAACGAAAATTGGTCCACAGGTAGATCCTACTGAGTACAGGTGCTGATTCAATTTGTGTGTCAATATCTCAAAGGGGGTGGAGCAATCAAAAGTGCTTGGTTTGTCATTGCACCTACTGTATCTCGAGAAATATTGCTGAGATTTGAATGAAATTTGAAATAACACTAACCCAATATGGAAGCAAGCATCGATTAAATTTTGGCGCCAATCGCCCCAGGGGAGGGTGGTGTGATTTTTGCGCTTAGTCAACAATGCGAAAAATTAATTTATTAAAAAATCGTTTTCAAGTTATTTAATTATCAAAACAGCTGAAAACTTTCAATGATTTGAAATTTCTAACTGTTGCCAATTTCTTTTTATTAACAAATAAAATGTTTGCAATTAATCTAAACAAGGCTTTTGCAATGATTTCCAATTTCGCTCATTGATTCTGCATTTTCAGGGTTATTACGATAATTGGGAAATTGGAGCTGTCTCCAATTATTCGGGCGAGTACGTATTTTATTTTGTAACCGGAATTCATAAGATAGATATAGAAGAAAGTTTCGTGACGGCCACGACAGCTAGTTTTATATTTAGTTCTAAGGTAGGTGATATGGCACTTGGGAACACAACTTTTAGGGGCACATGTGAACAATTACCATATAGTAATATTAATATCAGAGTAGAATATTATAAATGTTAATAAAAGTAAATGTATAAAATTTTTAATTTTCTATGCTCAGTTTCTATAATTGTTGTTAATTATTATTATTATTATTATTGAGTACTTATTATTTTTCGAAACTATTTTTTTTTAATTATTTTTTTTTTGTTACTTGAATGAAAAAAAAACTCACATGTGCCCCTCTCCCCTTTCCTGTAAATATTTTATAATTATATTATATTACGAAATTATTATTATTATATTGAGAAATATTTACTTGTTGAGAGTACTGAAAAAAAAACATATGTACAGATTTGCGGTAGAAATTTCGCTTTATTTCCTTTCAGAGTTCATACTTTCAAAATATATCTTTAGAACGTATTATTGACAAGACATATTAAAAGGGAATAAAACACTTGAAAAATGTATTTTTTCAATATTTTAGAAAAAAGAAATCACATAAAGTGGAAGTATTTTCTTTTAACAATGCAGCTCCAAGATCGTCTGTTCTATTTATATTTTTGTGAGTGTTCAAAGAATAATGTAAATAGAATAATTCTCTCTTTCAACTACGTTAAGCATTTCGCAAAAATACGTTTAGTTGTTACAATATTATTAAATCTCGTCGTCGGATGAATTTATTATCCGCAAGAGAAAAAAAATTGTGACTGTAATTATTGGACAAACACCAAATTAAACGTTGTTCTGACATACTATCTGTCATTATAATCTATTCTTCTCTTTGAAAAAATATTATAATTTTATCTTCCGCTTTTTTTTCAGCTGAAATATATTTCGTTTCAAATGATGATGTTTAAATTTGATTGTGTTTTGTTCTTGGAATTTTTTTTACGGTGACTTAAGCACGGAAAGAATCTTATTCATAAAATATGGTTGTTAAAAAATAAACGCTTCCCATCTCCTCTTTGCTTTGTATGCATTGTCGTTTATTTTTGATAAATTGGTATTTAATGAAAGAAAGATATGGAAATAAAATTTACTGTTTTAGATTTATTGTTGTTTTGATGTTTTTTCATTTGTCGTCTGTCCAAATGAGCGAATTGTAAGCATGAACATTGGAAGCTTCTTAATGAGATGTTTTAGATTCTTATAAATTGATGCTATTGAATGACTAATAATTCTATTCTTTCGACGAATATTTTTTTCTAAATTTAATGGGAGAAACATGTATCATTAATTTTATTATGCAAAGAACATGATTTACTAAAAGTCATATTGGTTAGTTGAAGCTAAAGTAACTTAAAAATTTTGATTTTGGTTGATTTTTAAGTGAGGCGTTTAGTAACAAAACCGTACTATTGCTATAGAGAAATTAAATTTCTTTCTCCTCATGGTAAGTATTCTCTTTTTTTTACCAATGTTTGAAGACTAATGCTTCTTTTTCTCTAACCCCTGTTTACCCAAGTAGCATCAACTCATCGGATTTTTCTCGGCCGATCATCGAACTCCTCGTAAACTGATCCCGTAACGTACGATGACATTGTTCCGATCAGTATCCGAGCACGGTTTTAGATGAGCTACTTTTCATCGGAAAGTGATATCCTTCCGATCAACTTTTCCGATGAAAATAAGCCGAGCTATATTCCACCGGAAAACAATATCCTTCCGATCAAGTTTCCCAATGAAAATTTTCATTGGAAAACTATATCCATCCGATCAAATTTCCCGATGAAAATATGCCGAGCTATATTCCATCGGGAAACAATATCGGTTCGAACAAATTTTCCGATGAAAATTAGCCGAGCTACAGATTTCATTGGAAAGAGGTCGTAATGATCAAATTTTCCGATGAAAATTTTCCCAATCTCAAATTTTTATGAAATATGCAGTGTTGGTCTCATTAATCGTCGACTTGGTGGCGTGGTGGTAGAGCGTCGGCTTTCCGTGCCGATAACCCGGATCCTGGAGTTGCCCATCCTGGTAATGGCATTCCGCCAATTCTGGTGCTACGTGAAAGAATGGATGCTTAATTGGGGGATCGCACTAGGTCTGCAAAAGGTTGTGCCTCTACTGCAGCCCCATTTGAAAGAAAAAGAAAATGATCCAAAATTCATCGCCACGGAACTACACTGCTTGTATATTGATCCAACTCTCATCGTATTTTGATCCAAAATTCATCGCCACGGAGCTACACTGCTCGTATATTGTTCCAACTCTCATCGTATTTTCATCAAAAATTGATCCTTAATTCATCGCCACGAGCTACACTGCTCGTATATTGATCTAAATCATATCGTATTTTCATACTAAATTCATCGCCACGGAACAGCACTACTCGCGTATTGATCTAAATCACATCGTATTTTCATCCAAAATTGATCCCGAATTCATCGGCACGGGACTGCACTGCTCGTAAATTGCTCCAAATCTCATCGTATTTCGAGCAAAACTCATCGGATTTTACTGCTCGGATTCTGTTTGACCGATGAGACATATTGGAGCAATTCCTGATGAGAACTCATCGGAATCCGATCATCGGCCGATGAGAATTTCATCGGGTTTTGATGAATGGCCGATCATCGGCCGATGAGATTGTGCTGCTAGGGTAATTTATTCCAATATTGAGCAAAATTTTCTTATAAATACTCTAATATAGGGGTGATAAAAATACTTATACATATTGAAAACTAATGAGAGTTGTTAAAAAATATTCAACCTTATTTTAGTTTGAAGGCCTGATTGATATGAAACAAGCGTGCTTTCATGTGCAGACTTTGATCCTTTTTACTTATGAATGAATTTTCTCTTTTCTTTCGATACCGTCAACTATTGGCAGGCAGAGTTTAAATGACATTAAGTTCGAATTTATAATTTCAAGTAAAACGAAAAAAAGATGGAGTAGTACTAACTTTTCAATCGCCTCTTGAGCTTCTGACGGTGAGCGTATCAAGGAGCTATATCAGAGGAGTAAGGAGCCTATTGAGCTACAGGTGCCTGGTTTTTCGCCAAAAAAGTGAAATCAAGTGTGAGAAATGTGCTGAAAAATCGCAACTGAAAGTCAGCTGCATTAAAAAAAAATGAAATGTTGTTTTCACAGCATGATACTGGCAGCCAAGGTTCCAATTTAAAACTGTAAAATACACAGTAGGTAACTAAAACTAGCAATTTTACAGTTTTTTACTGTACAGTTAGCAATTTTAGTTTACTGCCGTAAAATTTAGCTGTATTATACTGTAAAAACAACAGTCTAATACTGCCAGCAGAGGTTTCCGTTTAGAGCTGTAAAATGCATGGACTTTAAAACTAGTAATTTTACAGTTTTTTACTGTAAAATTAGCAATTTTTATTCTATTATTAAAATTAGCTGTATTATACTGTAAAATAACAATAATTTTTTAACCGACCTCAACAAAGGAAGTGACACAATTCGTCAGAGAAAGTGTTTTAGTGCTTTTAATGCATCTAATGTAAGTAGGACATTAAATCTAATGTCCTACCTACCAACTTTATTTAAGACGTTTTCTGGTTGTGTTAGAAAACGTCACTTGAGAGCATTTCATAGTCGTTTTTGTACTGCCAAGTTTGTGGACCTTTCTGAAATGTCATCTAACATCCTTCTGTGGTTGCTGAATTTCAAAACAATCATGATAAATTTAATAGACTATATATATTATTTGTCTTGCCACTAATAAACACAAAAACACAATGAAACGAAATTTAGAATCAAACCTCGTTAAGTCCACTTTTTATGAAAAGTAATTTTATTTAAGAAAACAAGTTTTTAAAAGCTCCTTTACCAAAGGCTTAAAGTCAGTCGATCAAAACCCAGTAGATCTCAACAGAAAGTGAATATAAAGTAAGGGTTTCGAGTCGAACCCCATTTATATCCATAGCGTTTTCGGAACTGTGGATTTTGAAAAATTGACTTTCGGGTTTTGATTCTAAACGGCTGAATTAAAACCAAAAAGTACCAACAGGGAAATTAGTTCAAAAAATGAATCAATTACAACTTAAAGCCTTTATCGTCTTCCATACTTGTGTGTGTTCGTGTGTCATTTTTTTTAATGTCGTGCTAAGCGCAAAAGTGGTACATGCAGTCGAGCTCAAACTGAGATGTAACTCTTTAAAGTTTTACGCCACCATGTATTTGATTCAGATGAAACTTGTTCATATTTTTTTATTAAATATTTCTCGTTCTCAAATGACCATATAATTTTGTATGAAGGTAAAATACGTTACAAAGAGTCACCCGGTGGCGATAACTCGATTGTGTAAAAAGTAAATACGACTTTTGTGCTTAGCACGGCAGTATAACTGCGAGTGAGTTTCGTGTATCAGAATTCTAAAACACGAATACTAAGATTAAAAAAAATAAATAAAGATACTGCAACAATGATTTCAGACCACATATTAAGATGAACATTAGTCAGAACGCAATTATAGTTTAAATATATGGGTCATTCCGACGAAAATGGTACAAATCATGTCTGAAACTCTTTACTTAAGATTATCAATTTAAATAATTTCCACCAACTAATCATATTTTTTTTACTGATTTCATATTTATTTGTGTATAATGAAGTGTAAATAACTAGTACATGACTCATTTATGAAAGGATTTTAAATATTTTGATCATTTTGGTTAACAGAGTGGACATATAACAGAGTGGACAAATAAGCCTTTAAAAATTTCTGTATAATCACAAAGAAAAGTTAGAATTACAGAACAAGCATAAAAAGTGGAATAAACAGCCTAAAACTGTAAGTCTGTCTGCAATTTCCAGAAAAAATCTATTTTTTTCATCATGAAATCGGCTCTAACAGAGTGGACATCCAACAGTCCAAATTAACTACCATAAGAAAAGAATTAGGCTCACCCTGGTTGTTGACTACATAATTCAATAAAGCAAGCTAATTACGGCAGTTATACTACCTATATTTTTAAAAAAATATATCAGATTGAATGCAAGTGTTTATTTTATTTCCAAAAGGCATATAACAGAGTGGACAATTCGAAACATAGAAAATCTAGGGACAACGACAAATAATAGTGTTTTTTGGGGAAATTTTTTTTCATTTGCGTAATAATCTGCAGAAATGGTGTCAGAAGCATCTTTTGTGCAATCCAGCGTCATTTATTTTGTTGTTACATTTCAGCTTAATTTTAAATCACATTTAAAACTCTAACAATTTGAAGCTGGGACACGTCATTTTCTCCTTCTTCTGACAAAGATCATTTTTTTTTGCGTCATTTCTAAATGGATTATACCTAATCAACTGATACTTGACGGCACAAAATTAAATGGAGAACCAATAAAAAATACACTTAATGAGTGGTTGTTATTAAAATTGATTTTAAAAAATTCTAAAGTCTCGGACATGATTTGTACCATTTTCGTCGGAATGACCCATATTTGTTTTCAAGAGCATATGAAACACGAACAAGAAGTTCTGTCAAGAACTAAACGAGCCTACTTTCCCGTACATCGACATCGGCATTCTAGCATCTGATCATTATTCTCTTGATTATCTGAGACTGAAAATTATGTCAAACATACCTTTTTAGCGCTTAAAGTTGATTTCTAAAAGCAAAATATACCCCTCTCATCAGATGAAATAGACACATAAAAAGTAAATAAATGAATAAATAAAGTTTTGTCGCACCTTTTAAAGAATGTAACTGTTACAGTTGTTCCGTAGAAAAATTCCTCAATTGTTTTCAAAAATAAATAAATAAATAAAATAAATAAATAAATAAACACATTTTATCAAAGAAAGAAAAAAAAAAGAAAAAAAAAACTCGTCCGTTGATAAAATGTCTCGAATTTCACTTTTAATCCGTTGCCAGTTGTTAAAAATAAATAAAGAATAAAATGCGCTCGTGAATGAAGAATTTTTATTAAAAAAATCGTCTGCCAAAAGAAAAAAAAATAATAAAAAAATAGAATAAAACAAATGAATAAATAAACAAAAAATCGTCTGCACAGTCAGTCATTTTTTTTCTGAGCCTGCATTTCCGCCATATTTGCGGAGTCGTAGTCGGAATCAGAGTCCTCACAGAAGATTATTCAGAAAAGTACTTTACAAACATTATTTATCAAAACCATTTTCTTACAAAGTTAGTTTGAAGGAAATCCGACTTTAAGTTCAGGATCAATATTCAACTTAAATTCCCCGTAGGCGCTGTTAAATTTTTTTTCTGAACGGTTCAATATTGAACAAAAAATGGTTCAAATATAAAAAGCGAAATATGGGAATGAGCCTCTCCGAGATCTTTCAAACAAAAAAAAGTTTATTCCCTTCGGATGGTTCACTCAAAAGTTATTAGGTGGGGAAAGGTTGCTTGAATGTTGCAATGTTGAACGAAAAAATGTTCAAATTGAAAATTTAAATACGGTAATGAAGTATGCTTGCTGAGATGCTTCAAACAAAAAAAAAAAGTTTATTTAAATAGGACTGTTCACTCAAAAGTTATTAGGGGTGACAGCTTGCTTGAGCGGTTCAATGTTGAACGAAAAATTGTTCAAATCGGAAATGTAAATACGGGAATGAAGTACCCTTGATAAGATCTTTCGAACAAAAAAAAGTTTGTTCAAATTGGATTGTTCAAAAGTTAGCATCGCGGGACAGGTTGTTTGAACGGTTCAAAGTTGAACCAAAAATTGTTCAAATCGAAAAATCAAATATGGGAATGAGCTGTACTCGCCGAGATCTTTCCAACAAAAAAAAAAGTTTGTCCAAATCGGAATGTTCATTCAAAAGTTATTAGGGGGGGGGGGACAGACAGACCGACAGACCGACTGACACACAATTTCCCCATCTCAATACCCTACTTTCAAATTTTTAATTTTTCGATATTCATTTTACCTTTTTATTTTTTTTTAACTTGGCGATATTTTTTGGACTTGGCGATATTTTTTAGATGCATTAAGCTACTTTTAATACTTTTTTCGTCTTTCTTTTATTTTTAACGGGAAAGTTAAAAATCCTTTTAAAAACCTTATTCTAAAACCAATTGCAAGTTTTTTTTTTTGAACAAATTGAAACTGGCAACAAAAAATATTTTTAAGTCATAGAGATCTCGTTTCTTGTCGCTCAACAATGACATTCGATACCAATCGCGCGAATAAAGGTTTAGTAGTATTTAAAATTTGCTAAAAAAACGTTATGTTCCAAGACGTGTATACGATGGAAATTACAATACATTCTATCAGACGCAGAAAAATTTACTCTATCTTTTGGTACCATTTTTTTTAATTTTTAAGTATGTTTTCACTGCAAAAGTCACAAAAAATGTTTTAAAGGTTTTTGATGACTATCTTCGTTTATTAATGTTTTACGAAAACGCGACCCAGTTAAGAACACTCTCGATAAATTTGTCGAAATAATTTTCAAAATCGGTCTATCCGTTTAGACTCTAGAGTGCCACATACACATACACATATACACACAGATACGTCGAACTTATAACCTCTTTCCTTGTTGCGCCGAAGATTAAAAAATAGTTCAGTACACGAATAATAGAAATGCTTAACGATTTTCGTCATAGTGTGTGAAACATTTACAATGCTCATGCAATGTTAGGCAGTTAACTAAGTGGATACTAAAATGTTTAAGTTTTATGGATTATTAGAACTATAGATGTACTAAAACTTTCGTTCACACGCTTGAAGTTTAGCATTAAGCTGTGAATCTTTAACTACAAGCTGTGCTGAACTGCCTGAAACATTTACTTACTAGCGGTACCCGCACGGCTTTGCCCGTGGTATAAAATTAAAAGTTCATTTGTAAAATAATTAATATAGCAGAAAAAATACTCTATTTTAGTTATAATTCAACTACAATTCCTTCAAAGTATGATATAAAAATTTGGTATGGGCCCTACACTACTTCCTTTTACGTGTACATTTCTTAGTAGATGCCTTAAGTGCTAAAATAGTGCTTGGAGGGAGTAAGATAACAATTCAAACATTTATATCCCTAGTTTGCCACGAAACAATGCAAAAAAATGTTTTACAATGATTAATCTCCAAAATATCGCCGATTTTAACATCATTCAGTGAATTTTTCGCAAAATATCACCAATAGCGCCAAATTGAACCCCCCCAAAAAAAGTTTTTAAAAAAATCGCAAATTTGTCGCCAAATTGGCAAAATATCGCTAATAGCGCCAAATTGAGTCCAAATAAAAAAAAAAAATTCGCCAACTTGGCGATATGTCGCCAAATTGGCGACAAATACTTCGCGACCAAAGGCTTGGCGATATATCGCCAAGTGGTCGCGCCAATTCATCTGCATTGAAATTAACACTGATTAACTCCAAAAAAGGGGTAAAGCATCCCCTTGTGACATTCAAATGAAACCCCAACTGGAGATGCACAAAAATAAGCCAAAAGAGAAAATAAGAACAATTTTGTTGCTCACAGAAACCAACAGAAATCTTACCAAAATTTGAAAGAAGAAGAAAGTTTCCTTTCCCAGCTTTAAAAACAAAACAATACATTTTCCGAAATGAAACACTTTAAAAAGAACGTTGCAATGTCACAATTTATACGATATTTGGTTAATCTTTGTACTTTGGGTACCCCTTTCTCGCTAAATGGGCGATAGACGCTCCTACTACTGTTTCTAAACGTTGCCAAAATCAATATTGCTGAAATGCGAAATCTATAAAAATGGAAAAAAAATCCGCCAAATCTTTTAATTAAGTCATTAGTATATTGGAAACAGGGTGGCCAGAAAAATACTACGCTCCTTATTTGGGCCGAAAAAATACTACCGTAGTATCAAAAATACTACTTCTGGCAACCCTGGAAAAAGAACGAAACAAAAATAAGTATGAACACGTAACCATAGTAACAGCATGAAAAGTTGATTTCCGTTGATAAAATAATTCATTTCATTAACCATTTTAGAATCGTTTGGCTTGCTTTACTGAAGGTAAGCCTTGAATTCCGGGATTCTAAAAACAATTGTTACAGCTCTCCTGATGATCGTAGAAACTTCGAAAAAACTTCATTTTGTGCAGAAAAATTCAAGCTTTCGAATGACATAAGACTTGAAAATGTGTATAAAATATTTCTTCCCTATTTTATCGAATTTCCGCTAAGAATTCGAATAGAAAAAGAACGAAATGGAATTTTCGAAAAATCGCTTCGAGGTGCAAAACTACATGCTACAAACTAATTTTGTACCAAGTGGCATAAAAATCGACCGAACGGTTTTGGCGCTACGCGCGTAACAGACAGACAGAAGGAAAGACAGAAGGAAAGACAGAGAGACAAACTTTCAGCTTTATTATTAGTAGAGATAGAGAAGATAATACTACCTGGCTCGGAACAAATAAAAGTCAAATAAAATACGTGCTTCTTTCTAACTGTAACTTTAAAACAGAAACTTTCAAAGTAGCTCTCATTCCTCTTGCCAATAAAATACTTTTGTTATGACTCGTAATTTTATGCCCTGCACATTTTTCGTTCTGGTCATACTTGTCTCTATTGCTTTGAATTTCACATTGGACGAAAAAATGGAAGCTTTTAAAATTAATCAATAAAAGTTTCATCTTTCTAAACTGTTCTTAGTGGAAAGTTGAAATTCTGAAACTTTACTCCAGAATTTAATTAGGAAGTAATTAGCTGTTGCCACGTTTAGGCGAGAAAAAAAGTCGTCTGTTGCATTTTTGTAGTTACTTTCATTCCTTAAACTGCTCTTTGTTGTATTTTAAGCTAGAAAACTGAAAAAAAGATTTTTAATAAATAAGTTAATTTTGTTAAACTTATAACATGATTAAGACGTAATATTTAAGTTTTTAGTATTCAAAACTGTACAAAATATACACATAAAGCCGTTGTTTTCATACACTATAAAATGAATGTTGTTTTTACAGTATGATACAGCTAATTTTATAGTTTTTTAATAAACTGTAAAATTTCTACTTTTACACTACTAAACTGTAAAATTGCTAATTTTACAGTAATAAACTGCACAGTTGCTAATTTTACTGTTTATTACCGTGTATTTTACAGTTTTAAACTGGAACCTCTGCTGCCAGTATTATACTGTTGTATTTACAGTATATAACCGCTAAATATTGCGGCAATAAACTGTAAAAGTTTTAACTTGACAGTAGGAAACTGTAAAACTTCTAGTTTTACAGTTTATTACTGTGTATTTTACAGTTTCAAATTGGAACCTCGGCTGCCAGTACTATACTGTAAAATCAACAGCTCATTTTTTTTTCAGTGTGAGCTAATATTTAGAAAAGTGCCAATTTGAGTCCCAAGTGAATTTTCACTAGTATTTCAATAACTAGTAAGAAAAATAATTTTCTCCAGAAAGAAGATAAGGTTTTGCTTTCATTTCCTCTAATAACATCAGAAAAAAAAAAGTTGTTCAGAAAATATTTTTTTTTTACATTTCAAAAATCAGATCGGTAACGTGTCCCCAGTAGCAAAGCTTAGCATGCAAACAGGTCATGCGCACTTTCTAACTTCCCCCCAAAAAATGCACTTGCACAAAAAACGATTCTATTTTTACCATTTTGTTCATATTTTACTTCATTTTTGTTTTAATCGATTTCTGATTTTCTAGCCGATGCGAAATAAGCGTGTCCCCCAGGGACGTCATTTCGAAATTTTCCGGGGGGGGGGGGGAGAAGGGTGCGTACACAATGTAAAATTTACCAAAAAGTGGCAAAAACCACGCCCACTTATATGCCAATGCGTTGATTTCCCAAAGTCAGGAGCGGGGGCAATTGCCCCCCCCCCCTGCGCCCCCTAAATGACGGGCCTGCGTGTCCCTCAGTTCCACCGTCAGAGCAGTAACAATAACTTCCGATCTATATTTAGGCTCCCAAAATAATTTCCTGCACCGATACCACGTGACACTGAGTACCTGAAGCAAATGCACCCACAGCTCGATCATAGCATCCTAAGACTGCAGTTTCGCCCTTATTATGGGCTCCTCGGTTAGGAATAGCCAATGATCGAGCCAGTGTGATGTTTTATCGCATTGTAATTAAAAAATTGCATTTCTGCATCTAAAATTACAGGTAAGATTTTTTAAAGTGATTTTATAAAATGTGTGTCATTTAAGTCATCAGATCGGTAACACACGCTAAAATGCGCAGTTTTTATTATTTTAAAAGTTATTTTATATATAACTATAGTCCTTTATTACAAGTGTAAAAATCACGTGTTTGATTTTGGTTTAGCGCGATCGACTAGGAAATAAAAAAAAAATGTCAGTTTGTTAGATCGGAAATAGTCAGAGCGGTAACATTGAAAAACAGCAAATATGGTACCGAACTGACTCTCACGTTTCAGAATTATTAAAAAGCAAAAATCATAGCTTTTAGCCATATATATTGAATATTTTTGTTTTTAAAAAATGAAAAGCAATTAATTTAAAAATTAATTATAAAAATACTCTAATAATAAAAAATACTCTTTTAAATGAAAAATCAGAAAAACAAATTGTCTGCCAAAAAAAAAGTAATAACAATAATAATAAAATAAAACAAATAAATTGATATACAAAATTTCGTCTGCATAGTTATTTCTTGAAAGAGTAGGAGTTAGTCATTTTTTCCCAGCCCGCATTTCTGCTATGTTTGCTGAGTCGAAATTAGAGTCGAGTTTTCAAAGTTGTAGTTGAAAAGTCGGAGTCTGCAGTCGTAGTAGACAGACACAGTCAAAGCTAAAGGCTCTAGAATTCTAATAGTAGGATCCGGTCATTTTTTTCCGAGCCTGCATTCCTGCCACGGCTGCAGAGTTGGAGTCTGAATCAAGGATTCGGTACTGGAGTCGGAGTCGTCAGTCGGAGTTCATAGGCGGAGTGAGAATCGAAAGCTCTAAAATTCAAACGGTAGGAGTTAGTCATTTTTTCCGAGCTCGCATTTCTGCCATGTTGTGGAGTCGGAGTCAGAGTTGAGGAGTCGGAATCGCCTTCAAAACAGCTTATTCAGAAAAATATTTTCCATGCATTCATAGAAGTCATTTCTTACCAAAGTTAGTTTGAAGGAAATCCGCCTTTAAGTTCATTATATATATTGAGCTTAAATTTTTCCGTAGGCGCTAATGTTAAGTTTTTTTTGAACTGTTCAAAATTGAACGAAACACGACTCAAATAAAAAAATGAAATATGGAAAGGAGGTGTCCTTTCCAAGATCTTCCGAACAAAAAAAAGTTTGTTCAAATTGGACTGTTCATTCAAAAGTCATTAGGGGGGGGGGCAGACATACAGACCGACATACAAAATCCCCATCTCAAAACCTTACTTTCCAATTTTTAATTTTTAGATATTTTTTAATTTTTTAAAAATTTCTTTTTGGCTACTTTTTAGACTTTGGGACATTTTTAAGATGTATTAATCCACTTTTAATGCTTTTTTAACTCCCTCTTTTACTTTTACGGGAAAGTAGGCTAATAAAGAACATTTCAGTAAAAACTTGAATCAGCGGATGGAGTGGTGTAGTGATTAGGCGTTTACATCTTAAGTAAAGGTACTGTTTCGAACCTGGTTTTAGTCGGTGGATTTTCAGGGTGCAGAAAATCGGCATGTCCCTTGTCGTATGATTATGTAAAAGATACTTCGAGTACTTGTTTGTCTTCGAGTACGCTTGGAAAAATTAAATTCTTAGTGCAGTTTCGCATTGAAGAGAGCCCAAGTACTTCTATCTGGTGAGAAATCTGGGCGTCAGAATTGTCGTGCTAATGTCATCCGCAGACAGTGGTGCCACATGAAAGAATCTACTTATATTAAAAACTGAGTATCTTTCTAACTATCTTTCTAACTATCTTTTTATGTCACGCTTCTTTCTCCTGAACGCCAATGACCTGAAAGTCGAACCAGGTACCGATAGATAGGTAATTTTTCAGGCTTCATTAGTTTGAATTGATATAATTATACGATTTTAATTAGCGAAGATATCAATTAATAAGTAGTCAAGTTTAAAGCGATTAAGCCTAATAAATGATTAAATATGAAATCCATTTTTGCAAAACGTCGTTGCTATGAAACAGTGATAACAATGAGAATGAGAATTTAGAATGAATGCTTAACTAAATCAAACACGAAACTCATAAGCGGGCCACTTACGTAGTATTTTTATCGCTGGCTACTTGTAATATTTTGAAACATTCATTTGTTGAAAAGCCATCAACTTATATTAAAAACTGAGTATCTATGTCTGCTTTTTTCCTTTGAGCGAGCTGAACTTACTGAAACTTTCCTCACCATCTTGAAGACGTGAAGCATCTCAATAATTCGAATGATTTTTTTTATATAGGAAAAAAGTAAAGGCGTGAAGCGTCTGTAAGCGAGCCGCCTTGGCGGGGAGTAGTTTCTTTAAATTTTTTTCTCACTACTTTCAGGGCACGAAGTGCCCGTGCAACGCCGGGCCACGTGCGTGGTATGTCTTGAAATCGAATGAACATTAAATTATATCAAATAATATAACTTCAGAATGAGGTAAAAGTTAGAGAGGGGGGACGTTATGCATCAACATGCCGCAGGAAGCTAATCTAGCTGCCGTGGCAGCTAGTCTACTTATATTAAAAACTGAGTATCTTTCTATCTTTCTATGTCACGCTTCTTTCTCCTGAACGCCAATGAACTGAAAGTCGAACCAGGTACCGATAGATAGGTAATTTTTCAGGCTTCATTAGTTTCAATCTATATAATTATAGGACTTTAATTAACGAAGATATCAATTAATAAGTAGTCAAATTTAAAGCGATTAAGTCTAATAAATGATTTAATATGAAATCCATTGTTGAAACGTGGTTGCTATGAAGCAGTGATAACAATGAAAATGAGAATTTTGAATAAAGGCTTAACTAAATCAAACACGAAACTCATAAGCGGGCCACTTACATAGTATTTTTATCGCTAGCTACTTGTAATATTTTAAAACATTCATTTGTTGAAAAGCCATCTACTTATATTAAAAACTGAGTATCTATGTCTGCTTTTTTCCTTTGAGCGAGCTGAACTTACTGAAACTTTCCTCACCATCTTAAAGACGCGAAACATCTCAATAATTCGAATGATTTTTTTTATATAGGAAAAAAGTAAAGGCGTGAAGCGCCTGCTAGCGAGCCGCCTTGGCGGGGAGTAGTTTCTTGACATTTTTCCTCACTACTTTCAGGGCACGAAGTGCCCGTGCAACGCCGGGCCACGTGCGTGGTATGTCTTGAAATCGAATGAACATAAAATTATATCAAATAATATAACTTCAGAATGAGGTAAAAGTTAGAGAAGGGGGACGTTATGCATCAACATGCCGCAGGAAGCTAATCTAGCTGCCCTGGCAGCTAGTAAGCACTATTTCAGGTGGATCGCATTACGGTTACAGAATTTAAAGCCTCTAACCTTGCCCCGTTAAAGAAAAAAATCATATAATATTAACAAATTGAGGAAATTGTAAATTCTACGTTCATAAACTCATTTCTAAGTTCCATGGGAAGAATTTTAAGCATTTTTTTCCTCACAAAATAAACTGACTAGAATGTGCAAAACGACGTTGAAGGGTTCAATAGTTATTGCACTCATAAATTATTGCTTCCAAAGAAGTCTCAAAGAGGAAAAAAAAACCTAATTTATCGATGAGGTATTTTCAAATATTCAACGCCATAAAGTATTCGGGAAATTTTAAAAATGAAAATAATTGCATTAATATTCCCACTATCTGATCTGAGCATGTGTACTAACACCAGCTACATCGGCTAATTTTGAGCATTTATCAAACTTTGTTAATTGATCATTGTTTATAAACTGACTTGCGTCCTTGTGTTGAATATGACATTCATGTTCTGTTGTTACAGTGTTAAGTCCGCCATTTATCATCCGAATGATTTACGACGCGAGCGCTTCCGGTGACTAGTTGAAGCGTGATTTATTTGTCTGGGTGGAGTAAAGCATCCATCATTACCTTTCATTTTAAAAACGTAACTTATGTTAGTCAGTTAGCCACCCAAAAATATAAAGAAAGTCACAAACTCATTTTCATAATTTAAGTTTATGGATGAAACATAATTTGAGTTGAAACCAATCTTAAGATTGATTTCAATTGAAGTAAAACTCAGAAATTTCTAATGATGTTTGGATCATCATCAGGGGAGCTGAATTCCCATGAAAGAATGGCATATTTATAAAATTAATTTTTGGCTGTGAGCCATCTTTCGAAATATTTTTCGAACTTCTTTATTAATTGGGCATTTTAAATCCCGACAGTCGCCGTTTCTGTTATTAAATATTTTTTAGATTTGTTCACAATTATATTTTGAATAGGAAGGAAAAAATGTATTGTGAAATGTACAAGCCTTTTTTGTTGAGGCAAATAAATAGCCTGTTTCCTTCGGCGATTTATTTGAATCTCTTTGTTCGTTCTTTAAAAATTTTTAGAAAAAATTTGTTTCCCTATTAATTCTATAAAATAATATTGGTGTTATTATTACTTTTTTACCTTAACCTAAAGTCCAAACTGTTCAAACTTTTTTTAAGAGGTAAATTTTAGTTTTACAGACTTAGTACACATTCAAAAAACATGCTGAAACGGTAAAGTAACTCTGCAAATTAAGTTCAGGCTTTTAATCATAAAACAAAAAGGACTTCTTTTATAAGTGTTCTACTTTGTTATTGCCAAAACAGTGTTCTAGTTTGTAGTTATCTGTTCCTGTTTATAACCGACTCATATTTATGCCAATGAATAGTGTATTTAAGGTTTTAAAAAATAAAATAAAAGTATTCATAATTTGGTTACTCAAATTTTATTTGGTGCATTAATCGGCCCATTTTTTATGTTCTTTCGATACGAAAATTTCACCTTCTATCAATTGACGACAAAAGATGCCCATCCCTGATATAAAAGCTTAAAGTAATTTAAAGTTTGAAGTTTAAAGCGCAATTAAGTGATGGCACTATTCTACTAATATACTACTCATCAAAAAAGAGAAATATATTGGATCTTAATGTGGTGAATGATTATCATGTTAATTTAACATTTGACATAATGAAATATAGCAATATAAAAAACAGTAAATAATTTCAATAGCATTAGTATGTCCTGGTTTATTATCTTTAAAAAATGTTAAACTGAGCTCAGTTACGTAATCGCTATACATATTATTGTAGTTTCTACTTCCTAAAAAAAATTTGCTCAATAAATGTAAAAGAATTAGTTGACTTTATTCTTACTATTAGCTTTATTTTCGTTAAAATAAGCTAAGTTTATCAAAGAACTTCTAGTTTCAAATTGTTCATCATTAAAAGCAACTTGTAATTAAAACTAAGGGCCGAATTAAAGTGAAACACCCTTGCAATCGCTTCGAGGCGATCGCAATAGACCAAAATTGCAATCGCTACTGGAAGTCGAATTACGATAGAATCGTATCTCGTAGCTATTGTAACGTTTCACTTGAATCCAAAATTTGGGAATTTGCAATTGCATTGGTGGGTTGCGATCGTCCGTGTTTCACTTGAATTCCTGCCTATGGGCCGAATTCAAGTGAAACACCATTACAATCGCTACTGGAAGTCGAATTACAATAGAATAGCATCTCGTAGCGATTGTAACGTTTCACTAGAATCCAAATTTGGGAATTTGCGATTGCATTGGTGAGTTGCGATCGTCCGTGTTTTACTTGCATCCCGGCCTATAATGGCTAAAATGTGGAGGGCTGCCGTGCCTATCCTTCTTGTTTTATGAAGAATGTATGTTGTTACTGATACCACTCGGGTACTCGAGCCCGAGTAAGACACACCTACTCGATAAGGCGGAATAGGTGCTGTTTCCGTTTTCACGAGCACTATTAAGGTGGAAGTCCAATTTAGCTCAACACACCTGCCATAAGGATCCGTTTATAGGGGTGGCAGTCATGCATAACAGACTAATTCTCACAGAGAAAAGAACAAGAACAGGAGAGAGTGAAAGTACATTCATGCAAGAGACGTTATTTGACCGGGGACCCGATTTCTCTGGCCAATAGACAAGGTGGCCGGCATTTGGAATGTATAAGTGGTGATGATTAGAAGAAAAGAAATTTACAACAGCATTGACTAGTATTGCATGGAGATGGTAGACGGGGCAATCGAGGTGAATTGGAAAAGCGCTTTTACCACGTATGTGGTGATTTTTGAAACTAATTTATTGGAGAGTGGTGAGCATGCACCACGTAGAAAACACTTTGAACTTTTCGAGTGTTTCAAAGAAGTGTGTAGGTGTTATCGTTAGTTGAAGATGACACAGTTAAAAAAGTTTTTTTTTTGTTTTTCGGGATCTTATATTTTACTCTTTATCAGGTTTATAAATGCTTAGTAACTACCATCAAGTAGTTTTATTTGTTATGTGAAGGCTACTAAAAGCGCTTAGTTAAACATTTCACCTTTCCTGTTATTTTTATGAGCAATTAGTTTTTTTCCGTTTCCCCTATACATGCTTCACTCTGATGTTGGAGCAAAGAATGAAGTTTTTCAGTCTCTCTATTTTTTGGAAGTAAAAAGCACTACTTTTTGATGTAAGTTGTACTTTGTGTGTATTTTGCATAAACTTGGCGCATAATTAACTTGCGTATGATATTTCTTTTAAAGAAACTTTTGGTTATACGTTTGGATAATTAAGTGGTTCAGACGGAATCTGTAAGCCATATATTGAGTACTGTTGTCGTTGAAATTCTTAAATTTATAAATTAATTGCACACATTGTGACTATCAATCTTATGGGGGAAAAAGCCCCGTTTCAGTTTACCACACAGTCTCTGGGGCGATAAGAAACACTCAGGGGTAAACGTAAACGTGATTTAAATTAAATAACAAACTTTGATAAAGACAAAATGTTCATGCCCAGTTACTTTCGAACAAGAGCGCCCTGACGGGATGTCAAATTAGGTCACTGTGACCTCTGAAGAGTGTCCTTATTCGGCACATTTACAGACATAATTGCAATATTATAGTAATTCAAAATGCCCAAACGTCCCTTTTTAACCGACGAAAAAACGGAGGAGGTTCTCTGGTCGACCGGTATATACAGGGTGTCCACTCCAATCGTGGACCAATAGCTAATTTCTAAACCGTTAGAGATAAGCATAGAGTTTATTTAGGAAAAAATCTCCAAATTACGAAAGGAATTTTGGGTCTATTCAATGTTTTTCAAAAAATCAAATTTTGAAAGAGTTACGAAATTTAAATTTTTATACAGCCCCCCAGTCCTATCAATCATATTTAGTGAAACATTCTTGACACTGTAACGTTTAAAACTAAAAAAAAATCACTCTTCTACCACAAAAATTGACCGAGTTATGACGTTTTGAAAAATCAAGATTTTGAAGGATTTCGCATACGGTCCGTTAAGCGATCTCTCGATGACGTCATGAAATAATGCAAAATCTTGATTTTTCAAAACGTCATAACTCAGTCAATTTTTGTGGTAGAGGAGTGATTTTTTTTGTTTTAAACGTTACAGTGTCAAGAATGTTTTACTAAATATGATTGATAGGACTGAGGGGCTGTATAAAAATTTAAATTTCGTAACTCTTTCAAAATTTGATTTTTTGAAAAACATTGAATCGACCCAAAATTCCTTTCGTAATTTGGAGATTTTTTCCTAAATAAACTCTATGCGTATCTCTAACGGTTTAGAAATTAGCTATTGGTCCACGATTGGAGTGGACACCCTGTATATATTTTTTTAATGTATGACCACGCATAACTTTTTACTGAATAGGCCGATTTTGATAATTTTTTTTTGTTGGAAAGGGTACACCTCCCTGGTGGTTCCATGGTCCCATGATGCGGGGTTTGAGAACGGAATCCTGAAGAAATTGAGGGAAATCTTTAGAATTCCGTTCATGCGCACCCTCTTTGCGCATGAATTGAATTTCAAATTTCACGCGCACACTTTTGCGATTTGATGTTTATTAGGTAACAGTAACTCGCCGAAAGAGTGGCTTAACGGTAAGACGCTGAGCTCTCATTCGCAAGAGCTTGAGTTCGATCCTCGACGGAGTCGGTGGATTCTCAAGCAGCAGAAAAAAAATTGCACTGTCTACGTCAAACGATTATGCGGCATGCAAACCGCAGTTTTACTGATAGAATATATTTCGTCCTGAGTACCCCAATTTTTGAAAAAATATATTTCCAGGCTCCCATCACCTAAACTTTTAAATTTTAAAATTAGTGATGCACTAATGAATCGGAGGTATATGGTTACTTTGCGGATTAACCTGTAGGCCAGTTTTAGCCGCATAATCGGGTGAAAAACTAGTAATTTAAAAATATTTTAATTAAATCAGCATAGAAATAAATCCTAAAAAGGAAAAAAATTGTTTTTAGTGGCAATCGCTTAAAATTTCAGACGCTTTAATAAAGTGAGATGAAGCGTCACGATGGCAACATGACACTCTTCCGGGTATACATTTACACTGAAAAGAATGAAATAAAAATAAAATTTTATAAAAAAAAAGTAAAACCGACTTCAAAAACGCAGCTGAAAATTGCTCTGAAAAGTAAAAAATAAATTTATTCTTTGAACACCATCGATACTACTTTTAAACATGAGTTTTGAAGTCGGTGTCGAAACAGTTAATAAAATCATTCATACCCATTCTTCGGTTACGTGTTTTATAATAAAAACAACAAAAATGTTTCATTCTCAATTTCAAGTGTTTTTTGAAGGGAAAAATCAATCAAATGCTACAATTAATGGGTAAGAATGATTTTATTAACTGTTTCGACACCGACTTCAAAACTCATGTTCAAAAGTAGTATCGATGGTGTTCAAAGAATAAATTTATTTTTTACTTTTCAGAGCAATTTTCAGCTGCGTTTTTGAAGTCGGTTTTATTTTTTTTTTACAAAATTTTTCTATAGATGTACGTATATGCATGCCAGAGTTTTATAATTTTACAAAATTTAGTTCCATTCTACAAATTGTGTATTTCCACCCTCCTAAGTTTGAGGCAACCCTGCTTATAGAGAGTGTAATCTTGAACACAATGCACAAATTTGTGTCGCTCGTCCAAGCAAAAAATGGAAGAATCTAAAATTGACACATTGATATTTTGTTCGCCTTTACCCCAACACACCCTATCTTTTTTCTCGGTTTGGCAATAAGTTCTGTAATTTGACAGCAAAAGTCGGATAACTTCAAATGCATTGGACACACAAGGAGAAGCGAAACAGAGGAGTGGTGACTTCATTGTATAATGAGCTGGGAGTCATTGTGTTTAAGTCACATAGCACAAGGCAGGATTTGAGGAACGTTCCAAATAGGGGTTACCCAAAACGGCATGTAAACAACATCTGAATAGCGCCATCTACCTTCTGCAGGTGGCATATCAGATCTTGGATTGATATCCAGGTTTCCTAATCCAACGCTTTGCAGCAGTCGACTATGTATTAGCTATATTCTGTATCAACCCAATAGTACGAGATCCGAATTAGAATGACCTTCATCTAGTTTGTTGTGTAAAATAGTCGGGAGAAATTCCATTTCCACTTTTGGTTTTTAGTTAACTTGTAAGGATGACTGTTTTCTTGAAAATATTACGCAAAGAAAAGAGTCTCAAAAGTTAAATATTTTTACTGTGTTGTAGATCCTTGATTGTCCGAAATAATTCATTTATCCCCAAGTTGAGAATCTCTGTTTTTTTGTTACGGTTGCTAAAGCTTTGCCTGTTGACAACAAATTGCTCGTTGATTGTTTTTTATCATCAGTTAGCCTTTTTGATGAAAATAAAATTAAGATCTAACTAATTCATGCCATGCTACGCTGAAAAAACTGGGGAGAGGTGGCTGTATTGGTATTTATGGCCTTATTTAGCCTTACTGGTTTTATCGCTTGAAGGGAAAAATAATAAATACATTAATAAATAAAAATAAGTAAAACAACTGAATTCCTGAAAAAAGAAAAAAAAAACCCTATATTTTGATACTTTTATTAAAATATGTCCAAAAACTAAGCTGTAAAATGGAACTCATTTCACTTCACGTCCTTTCTAATCTGACAGTCACTTTCTAGTTTTAGTTTTCGTTTGAACTTTGTGTCAAGATATTTCTTTTGATTTTCCAGTTTTGGCAACAATCCAATATCGTCTTCACGCTGAATGTTTTGATATTACAAGAGTAATAACTTTTCTAGATCAAAAAAAATTTCTTGTCTCGTTTTTTATGCGCAGTTTATGGAATTTATCCGTGACGTAATCATATTCGCATAAAGCAGATGGGATCTCCAGTTTCATCTTTTCCAAGATTCTTTGATGGTGAATTTATTTTACGGAAAGGAGCTTATCTTATTCACATTCTATTTTCTTAGAACTTTAAATAGATTTTCACCGAACTCTCTTTTTGTGTGTGTGTGTGTGGGGGGGGGGGGGGGTTGTCAATTTTTTTAAGTGTCAAGAGAGTATATCTGAAGAAGTTTCTAACCAAAGAATTAACGACAGATATGGAAAAACTTTTGTAGAACAACACTTAGTTTGACTCTTGGATATACTGTACTTTAAATGAAAAATGATGAAACTAGCTTTGTGCTAAAATATAGTTAAAACCGAACGTAAATAAAGCACAAATTATGAAGGAAATACTACATATAGCTATTTCAAGGCTACAATGGAGTCTCTTCATCAGTGCACAAAACGCAGCACACAACATGAAAGCCGTGAGAGAACTGTTCTCTTTCTCAACTTTTTTTTTCTCAAAACGTACTTACAAAGTTAAATAAGTGCTCTCTTTTTAAACTAAAATATGACTACTCTCCCTGCGATTACTATGGGGGTTACTTCTTTAGTCAAAAATACTACTTTTAGTCACTGATATTAGTAGAATAAGCAAAAAAAAAAATATTTTTATTTTCCCAATATTGTATTTTTAATTTTTTTATGTGTCGATTTATGAAACAAAGCTATGTCTCGTATGACGTCACGAGATTAGAAACTTTGGCGAAAAGCCAGGCCTACTCATCAGCCGTTTTGGATCTCTGGAAACTATAATAGCTCTGCAAGAATGAAAAATCCGATCCAAAATTCTGGCTTATCTATGCAGTGCCCTCAGTTGGAGCGTTTTGTCCTCATTTTACTTCAGCAGCGAAAATGAAATAGCGACTGAGCTTCTTTAAATATTATCTTTTTAAAGAAAAAAAGAAACTAGTCAAAATTTTGAAAAAAAAAAGTAATTCACCTCATATTGTCGCTTGTGCTCTTGTTGCGATTGTGGAACGGTCAATGAAAAAAAAAAAAAAAAAAAAAAAAAAAAAAAAAAAACAAGATTTTGAGAAAAAACTGGGTTTTCCGTTTTTTCTAAAGTTGTTTATTTCCACTCCGGAAAAATTGGAAATTTTGAAACGCTTTGCACAAAATAATGTATTTAGAAATGTATAGGACATACATTCTAGTGGTTTTTTTGTTTAAATATTTTTTATGTTTAATATATCATAAGTCCTTATTATTTATGATATTATTAAAAACCCTTAATAATTTATTTGACTGCTCTGATATTGTTAATTCCACACAAAATTACACTCCCAAATAGGAGTCTTAGGAATCATTCTTGTTTCAAAAATATTTTTATTAAATTTAACTGTGTTGACAATTTTGGCCTTTTTAAATTTAAGCTTTTTAACATTCATTCTTGGGTTTCAGATATTTTCAGCATGTCATTATATAATTTTAAGTCTAAATGTTTCTACAATTTCTGGGTATAATTTGTTTTTTATTTCTGTTTTTATGCTATATATGCTATATGCTATGCTGTAGTTAGATTTTTTACGTAGTGTGCAATACTTTTATTGTATCTCAATTTCTAACCATGTTTTGCTTGTCTCTGCTGTCTAGGGGCCCTTTCAGCATGGTTCGAAGATGCGAGCATCGGACGACCGGTCAACAGTTCGCCGTGAAAATCGTCGACGTTGCCAAATTTACTTCATGTCCAGGCCTTAGTACAGAAGGTGCGTGTAATTTGGTTTTTTAATTTTTCTCGTTTGGAACTTCTACAGCACTGCTCATTTTTAATCAGACTTTGGTTGACCGACTTAGGCTACTAACTAAAAATGTAAATTTTCAAAGTACAGTCCTACTTGGTCAGGAGAAGCCCCCATGTTTTTGCTCCCAAGCAGGGCTTGGTACTCATTTTATCGACCCACTGAAAAGATATGTCTACCGAGCCCTATCCAGGAATTGAACCTGGATCCGCGGCGTGGAAGCTTGAAACTTTACCACTGAGCTACTCTGGGCTTACAAATATAACCTACATGATTCAAAATTACTTTCAAGCGCTTTAGCGGCAGGTCCAAGCCCACTCAATATTAAACGCCATATACCAGGCCGAGTATATTCTGGAGTGATAATACGATAAGAGGCTAGAGTACAATAAAGATGAAATCTTTGATTTCTTCTCACTAACAAGCTCCTGAAAAACCTCCTAGTTAATCATTAGTGAACAAAAAGTTAACATATTTTCAGATCATCCAACCTCAGTAGAAAAAAAACCCTTTAGTTTATCATTAGTGAATAAAAAATAAGTATATACCTGCAGAGCTTCCAACCACAATAGGAAAAAAAAAAAAAACAAAAACTTTTGGTTTATGAGCACTGAATGAAATTTATGCACATCCTCAGAATATCTATCCCAGTAGAAAAAAATAAATCTGTCAGTTTATTAGTTGTGAATGAAAACGAAACAAATCCCTAGAGTATCCACCTCAGTAAGAAAAACAAGCTACCAGTTTATCAATAATGAATGAGAAATCAGCATATCCTCTGAATATTCACCTTAGTAGAAAAACGTAAAAATCCACCTGTTTATCAACAGTAAATGAAAAACCAGCATATCCTCCGAACATCGAACTTAGTAGATGGAATAGAATATCATTGATAGTTGGGTCCTTCCACGTGACGGGACGGGACATCTGGAGCTATTTTGTCAGTAGATTTTGTTCTATAAATACAAATAAAATACGCTAGGAATTTTTTGTTGCTAGCAACGGCAAAGATTTGTTATACGAATTGCGCAGAAAATTTAAAATTAGTTATTTGTTTGAAAATAACCGAATTTTAAGCATTAAAATGCCTAGTGATGTAGTGGGATTCGTATGAGTTCCGTTTCTTCACAGGCATTATATTGCTTATCCTTGAATCATGTTCTTTAAGACTATGAACTTTTGACTTTTCAATTCTCATGACAAATCTAACGCCGGCCACCTTGTCTAGTGGTCAGAGACGTCTGACCGTGATGCGGTGGCCCCGGGTTCGAATCCCGGCTGTGGCATGGACGTACTTTCTCTCTCTCTCTCCTGTCATTGTCCTTTCTGTGTGTGTGAAAGTGTGATATGAATGGATGCCTACCCTATTAACGGGTCCTTATGGCATGTGTGTTGAGCTAAATATGTTTTTATACCTTATGTATTATACCTTAATGGTGCTCTTAAAAATGGAAGCAGCGTACCTATCCTGCCTTAAATCGAGCAGATTTCATCTACTCGGGCTCGGATACCCGGGTGGTATTAGAAACAACAAATCTGAACTGTTGCTACAAAAAAAAAATAATAAAATAAAAACCTAGCTTGTTTTATTTGTATTTATATAACAAAATAACAAAATCTACTGACAAAACAGCTCCAAATGTCCCTTTCCTTTACGTGGAATGACCCGGTTTAAAAAAAAAGAATACACAAAAACTTTCTTTACCACTGCTTCAGAAAAACAAAAGGTGAAAACCTCGTTGGAAATTTCCTAGGTATTTATGATTCTAACGAATATTTTTCCTCTTTTAAATCATTTTAATAGTACAACAGTTAAGTACTGCCATATTTTACTTTAATCAACGTTGAAGAATTTTGCAAAAGTAATTTTATCACAAACTTTAAATCACCCGAAGAAATGGCGGTAGAAGCCTTTCCCAAGCTATAGTTAAGCGAGCAGTTATAATGGTTGTAGATTGGTGCAGCGATTATTTTTAAAGCCATAATTATAGTTATTAACTTGTTTTAAGAACCCAAAAAAAATTAATTCCATCATTCTCACCGTAGTCTATGATATCTTTTGTTGTATCAAATGGCGTCGTTCCATATCCTTATGCCATTATGGAAGGAATTATTTTAATAACTTACATAAAATTCATAAGCATTGCAATTCCTGTGTCGAATGTACGGCGGATAGTTCTGAGACATCTGTTAAGTTCCCATGTTTTAGCGACGTGCATTATGTATTATCTTGAAGAAGGTTTTAAAGGATAATTGTTTGGTTTAGCTGAGGTAAGGTACATCTAGAAGTATTTCTTTTCTCCGTTTTGTTTCTGAAGAAAAGAACGTTTCGTTTTGGGAAAGGGGTGTAGTGGACATTAGGTGTATTTTTATAGGTTTTCATGGGGATGCTATAAAGATGTTTGTTTCCTTTAGAGGACACGAGAAATTTAAAATGAAGCTCTTAAATTTTCGAAACTTTAATGGAACTTTTTGTAGCAAGATTAATGAATCTTTTGGTTACAGGTATAGGACTAAGCGAATTAGAAATTTCGCCTAAAATGTGTAATATTTACTTGCTTTTCGCTTTTATATAAAATGTCCTTCATAATACATTCTATACTAACAAATTTTTCAATTTTGCTTCTTGGTTGGCATTTTCAAGAAAAAAAAAGTTAGGAGTTTTTATGCTTTGAATCGCTTGATCAGCAATGGGGATTCTCTCTAGCGTCAACATCCTCCTTTGTTGGGAAGGAGATCGGGCAATTGGATAAAGTTTTAGTCGCATAGGATCCCAAGACAAAACAGAAAGAATTCTAGAGCAGCTAAAAAGATAATGAAACTAAGTTACGTAAAAAAAATTTAAAAATAAAAATAATAAGTACCGTAAAGTCGGGTTACTTGGACCCTAGGGGGTTACTTGAGCCCATTACAGTAAAATGATAAAATCTGGGTTTGGTACTTACTAGTTGAAGACTTACACGTAGTTCCTCGTTTCTCCGCTAGGTAGAAGCACTCTGCAGTCTCTAACGCTAGTACCAAACCCAGATTTTATCATTTTACTGTGGACTCAAGTAACCCCCTTGTGGGTCCAAGAGACCCGACTTTACGGTACATAAAAAATCTAAAATAGCAGAACAAAAAGTTTGTGTGAGTCTTGTAGATAAAAAAGATATATTTAAATAAAAACGTGTTAAGCGGACTTTCTAAAAAAACAAACACATAAAGCCTGATTCTTTTAACATCATCAGTAGAGCCTTTTTCAGGGATTAGCATAGAATGACGTTGGAACGGGATAACGAACGAAACGTACAACGTAAAATCGGGTTCCACTGCAATTGAAAGAAATTTAACACTTTTTCTTGTTCAGAAAAAAAACCCTTTTCAACGATGTACAATGTTAGGGGAAGGGGAGATTTTTTCACCCTCTAATAGGCGAAATATATCCAAAAAAATAACTTGAGATTTAGAATTTCAACTTCTAGGAGCAGACCACCGTCGTATGTTCAAGTTTAGTGCAAAGTCTCAGGGCTTTAGATGCGGTATGACCTCCAGGTCATCGGGTACAAAGAAGTAAACAAACATCGTCTCCTTTATATAAGCATACCCAAAATAAATTAATCATAAGAATGCAGTCCGAAAATGAATTAACATTCATCATGATTATGTATGAACGCATGAATGTAGTGTGCCGTTGCTAAATAATAGCTTTTTAAAAAATACTAAACTTTAATTATTCGTCAATAAAAAGCAGCAAAAAATCTACTCATTAGTGATGGATTAATCGCTTCACTATTCGAATGAAATCAAAAGTCTGAAGAAGTAGTACTTTTATTTTAAATATGTAAAAGTGAATCTATACTAATAATATAAAGCTGTAGAGTTTGTTTGTTTGTTTACTTGAACGCGCTAATCTCAAGAACTACTGGTTCGATTTGAAAAATTATTTTTGTGTTGAATAGTCCATTTATCCAGGAAGGCTTTAGGCTATAGGAGTTATTGTTATAACTAAAAATAATAATGTAAAAAATAATAAACTCTACAAAAGGGATTAGTTTCCTCTCTTCTCGAGAGATGGCGCTCATAAAGAGTATTGCTAAGCTTTTGCAACTGTGGAGACGCCCTCTACATTCAATGGTTGACAATCAAGCAGTTGCTCTTGCCTTTTAATGTGGATTAGTTTCCACTCTTCTCGAGAGATGTCGTTCGTTAAAATTATTTTTTTAGCAGCTGTGTAGAAAGCGCTGGTTGACAATTGCTCTAGCCTCGATAGTCTTGCCTTTTGCCACATGGCTCAGATCACGAAATGGTTTTCATATTTTTCTTTGATATTTAGGTACATAATTTATTTTGTAGGATTTTTCAATTAACTTTTGTTTTCCTTATTTCTGCATTGTTAGTATTTGTTCTTCATTTGTGGTTGTTCTTTGTAACTTTATTATTATAGTGTACCTCAGGTACTTAACTAAGCACATAATTTAAAACCATAGTATATTTAGGGTATTGTTTTCTTATTCTTTTGACTTTTTTTTCTCATGTAATAGGTAGGTAAGTAGGTTTCAAATGAGTCAAACCTTCTTTTTTTTTAATGATTTAAGATAGTTACTAATCTATATGATTCGTCATATTTTTGTAACGTTTTTACTATTTTGTATCATTGGTACTAAACACATAATTTAATTGCATAGTATTTTTATGTTGTTGTTACATGCCCCCGTTGGTCAGCTGAGCTAGACCAGGTCCATGAAGGATGGGGTAAAGATACGGCTTCCGTTTTTAAGAGCACCATTTTAGGTGGAAGACCGATTTAAGCTCCACACACATACCATAAGGAACCGTTCATAGGGTAGGCATCCATTCATAACTCACTTTCACACACAGAAAGGACAATGTCATGAGAGAGAGAAAGTACGCCCATGCCCCAGCCGGGATTCGAACCCGGGGCCACCGCATCACGGTCAGACGTCGCTGACCACTAGACGAGGTAGCCGGCTAGTATTTTTATATTGGGTAGTGTTTAATTATTCTTTTAACGTTTTTTTTTTCTTATGGAGCACATATATACGTTGGCTTCAAATGAGTCTAACTTTTTTTTTTTCTAATGGTTGCATGTAGTTACTAATCTAACTAAATAATTTGATTTGTCATGGTTTAGTAAAACATGGGTACTTATCTAAACACATAATTAAAGTGCGTGGTATTTTTATATTGGGTATTGTGTTGAAGAGTACATTTATACAGAGGTAGCCCGTGCACCGCCGGGCCACGCAGCTAGTTACGTATAAAAATGTAATAATAAAATCTATTAATATTCATCATTAATATGCATAAACTCATCAATATAGTCAATCGTTGCAAAATTGCAGCTTAAAAGAAACTATAACGCTAAAATATTCGTCAATAAAAAGCATAAAAGGAGCATGCTCATTAGTGGTGGATAAATATCTTCATAATTTAACTGAAAACCAATAGCTGAAATAGTATTACTTTTATTTCAAAAAAAAAAAATAAAAATAAAAATAATTATGTATAAAAAGGTAGGGAGAAAATCAATTAATATTCAGCATGATCATGCATAATCGCATCAATGCTGTAGTAAACTTTTGCTGAATGGCAGCAAAAAGAAAATCTTAACGTTGGAATATTCGTCAGCAGCAAATTAACATACTTATTAGTGGAGATAAATCGCTTCAGAATACGATAGAAAATAAAAGCTGAAACAGTGTTGCATTTATTTTAAATATTTAAAATACGAATATTGTAGTAAGAAAATTAATCGATATTCGTCATTAATATACATAAACGCATCAATGCATCAAACAGTTGCTAAATAGCAGCTTTAAAAAACCATAAAGCTGAAATATTCGTCAATGAAATGGTGCATAAATCACTTCAGAATTTGGCTGAAGAAAAAGTAAATTTATTTCAGACATGTAAAAGCTAATTATGTATTTTCATGTTGCAAGGAAATTTATTAATATTCATCTTTATTATGCGTAAACGCATCTATGTAATAAATCGTTGCTAAATAGTAGCCGTAAAAACCTCATAACGTTGGAATATTCGTCAATAAAAGGCATAAAAAGGAATATACTCATTAATGATGGATAAATCGCTTCAGAATTTGACTGAAAAAAAAGTAGTAAATTTATTTCAGGTAGATAAAAGCTAATTGTGCATTTTAATGTTGCATGGAAATTTATTAATATTCATCATTAATATGCATAAACGCATCAATGTAATAAACCGTCGCGAAATAGCAGCTTTAAAAACCCCATAACGTTGGAATATTAGTCAATAACTAGCTGTCGTGGCCGTCACGAAACTTTCTTCTATATCTATCTTATGAATTCCAGTTACAAAATAAAATACGTACTCGCCCGAATAATTGGAAACAGCACCAATTTCCCAATTATCGTAATAACCCTGCAAATGCAGAATCAATGAGCGACATTGGAAATCATTACAAAAGCCTTGTTTAGATTTAATTGCAAACATTTTATTTGTTAGTCAAAAGAAATTGGCAATAGTTAAAAATTTCAAATCATTGAAAGTTTTCAGCTGTTTTGATAATTAAATGGCGTGAAAGCGATTTTTTAATGAATTAATTTTTCGCATTGTTGACTAAGCGCAAAAATCACCCCACCCTCCCCCTGGGGCGATTGGCGCCAAAATTTATTCGATGCTTGTTTCCATATTGGGTTAGTGTTATTCCAAATTTCATTCAAATCGCAGCAATATTTCCCGAGATACAGTAGGTGCAATGACAAAATAAGCACTTTTGATTGCTCCACCCCCCTTTGAGATATTGACACACAAATTGAATCAGCACCTGTACTCAATAGGGTATACCTATGGACCAATTTTCGTTTGATTCCGCCGGTTACTTCCTTAGATATAGCAGTCACCCCCGCGCAGAACACGTGCGATTGCTCCACCCCCCTTCGAGATATTGACAAACAAATTAAATCAGCACCTGTACTCAGTAGGGTCTACCTATATACTAATTTTCGTTTAATTCCGCCGGTTACTTTCTGAGATATAGCAATCACCCCCGCGCAGATCACGTGCGATTGCTCCTCCCCCCTTGGAAGAATTCGCTAAAAAAAGTCAGGTGCACCAGTTCACATAGTGGTACATATGTGCAAAAATTTTTGTTCGATTTCATGCAGTAGTTTTTGCTCTAGCGCGGCCACAAAAACTGGTCACACACATACAGACTCACACACAGACAGACAGACACACAGACAGACACACAGACAGACATTTTCCAAAAATGGTCGAAATGGACTCAGCGCACCTCAAAACGTGCAAATCCGTCAAAATTCGACATTCGAAAATTTTCACGAAACCAATACTTTCTTCTATATATTAGATATAGAAGAAAGTAAAAAGCATAAAAGAACATACTCATTAATGGTGGATAAATCGCTTCTTAATTCGTCTGAGAACGAAAAGCTGAAAAAGCTTTCCCCTGGATTGTGGCTGTAAATAACAATAAGACTCAAACGGCTAAGGTCCTGTGAAATTTGAATAATTCCAAACGCTTTACGCCCGACTTTCTAACAAATAACTTGGCACTTGTCCCCGCTGAGAAGGTCAATTTATGTTTTTAAAATTCCAGCCTATCTTAGCACTTTATTCGCGTTGTCAAACGCTGGGGAGTCGAGCTCTCGCAATTAACTTTTATCTCTCTCAAAATTTTTATTGCATTATAAAAACGAGGCGCCCTCTTTTTTCTTTACGGCGGGGCTCCTTGGCAGTCATTTGTTAGTCATTTTATTTTATTTCTGGGAAGATAGAGTAATATGAAAGTTAAGTGTTTTCTTTGATAGTTGTTTTTATGTTTCGTCAGTAGGGGACATTTCTTCCTCATTTAAAATTTAACTCGTTGCTTTTTTTTTGCATCGCAGTTTAAGTGAACCGGGACGCTTAATGTTGAGACATTGACTGTGAAGACTTTTAAAATGGGTTTTTTCGTGATGAAACTGCAGTAGGACGTCAAAATACCGAATCAATTGTGACTAACGGTACTTCGGATTTCGAATTGTTCGGATTTTCGAAATTAATTAAGCAAATGCCGTTAAGGAAAATAGTACCACTTTTAATAAAATAAAGTGGTTAAACTGGTGTTGCCCAACCTGCGGTCCGCGGAGCTGATCCGTGTTGCCCGTTGTTTTGTTCAATATTACAAATCTAAAAACACTAGAAGAGATGCCAGTAACTTCTCGCCAAATATTTCAGAAGTCTGTGTCGGAAAAACAATTACTTAGTAAAATAGGCATCAAGTAATGATAACAACAACTATTGGCGTGTAATGTTCATTTATGTTCCATATTACACGATGTAATTTAGAAAAGAGTATAATATTCAAAAATTTTATATTTGTTCTGGCTTGTGAGATGGATTTTAATACGAAGTGCTGCCCCCTTGGACTGAAAAAGGCTTGGCACCACTGGGTTAAATATATGTATGTGTATAACTTACAATACAGTACATGTAATGCTACAATATGTATATTTTGGGCAACCTTACTTGGCAACATTGTAACGTTTTCGCAAATTCTAATCACTGCAATACCACTCTGCCAGGTCAGGTTTGCCCCAACTATAGTAATTATTGATTATTGAACGAAATTTAACATGAAAAAAAAAAATCTCATTTTTTACTGAATACACACACACATACACATTCTCTCGCGCGTATACAGGAGGATCCACGAATGAATGAAAGCATTTGGTTTTCATAAGGAAGCTACAAATAAAAGAAAAAAAGACTTAGAAATGATTGTTTAGATTAGATCAAAGGATAAAATTTGGTTTCTGAAATGTATGACGGTTTTGTTTTAAATTTATGTATGTGTGTGAGCGTTGTAGTAACATCTTATTTCTATGCAAATGAATTATATTTAAAGAAAACTTCCTCATTATTTAATCACACATGAATCTGCTGTCTTATTTTGTGACAGAAATTGCCATCCTCCATTAATGGTATAATACTAAAACAGCATTATACTTTTAGTGGATTTTTTTCATAATGCAGTTAAGCACACTTTTGTCTAATTCTTCTTCATTACTGTCAGTTTCGTTTTAGGTAGTATTCCTATTGTCAATTTATGTTTATTACCATGCCTACCACATAATGGCTCTTGGGGACAGCGAAATAGAAAACTCGATAATTTAGCCGTAAAAGATCGAAAGCGAGAGAGATAATAAATAAATAAGTAAAAATAAAAATAGATTATAGAAGAAAGAGTATGTTTCCTAAATTAATTGAAAAAAAAAGAAGATACAAAATATATTTGTTGTTTTTAAATTTTCTTCTTTAAAAATGCAGGGTGAAAAACAAAGATGGGCCTAACTAAAATATATATATATATATAATCAGTACAAAACTCGATAATTTATCCTCTAGTACGAGAGAGAGAGAGAGAGAGAGAGAGAGAGAGAGAGAGAGAGAGAGAGATTGTGTGTACGCTATTGAAAAAAGTTTAAATTTTTTTTTGTAATTTTGTCTTCGTGTGCAAAAATGCGGGGTAAGCACAATGGTTGGATCCGTTTTTAGCCTACTTTCCCGTTAAAAATAAAAGAAAGACGAAAAAAGTATTAAAAGTAGCTTAATGCGTCGAAAAAATATCGCCAAGTCCAAAAAATATCGCCAAGTTAAAAAAAATATCGCCAAGTCCAAAAAATATCGCCAAGTTAAAAAAAATAAAGAGGTAAAATGAATATCGAAAAATTAAAAATTTGAAAGTAGGGTATTGAGATGGGGAATTTGTGTGTCGGTCGGTCTGTCGGTCGGTCTGTCGGTCGGTCGGTCGGTCTGTCTGTCCCCCCCTAATAACTTTTGAATGAACAATCCGATTTGGACAAACTTTTTTTTGTTGGAAAGATCTCGGCGGGTACAGCTCATTCCCATATTTGATTTTTTGATTTGAACAATTTTTGGTTCAACTTTGAGCCGTTCAAATAACCGGTCCCGCGATACTAACTTTTTAATGAACAGTCCGATTTGAACAAACTTTTTTTTGTTGGAAAGAACTTTTCAAGGATACTTCATTCCCGTATCTACATTTCCGATTTGAACAATTTTTCATTCAACATTGAACCGCTCAAGCAAGCTGTCACCCCTAATAACTTTTGAGTAAACAGTCCGAAAAAAAAATGACTGACTGTGCAGACGATTTTTTGTTTATTTATTCATTTGTTTTATTGAATTTATTATTATTATTATTATTATTTTTGGCAGACGATTTTTTTTGTAACAAAAATGTTTCATTCACTAGGGCATTTTATTCTTTATTTATATTTAACAACTGGCAACGGATTAAAAGTGAAATTCGAGACATTTTATCAACGGACGAGTTTTTTTTTTTCTTTTTTTTTTTCTTTTTTTTTTCTTTCTTTGATAAAATGTGTTTTGATGTACTTTGTACTTTTAATTTTTTTTTGAAAACAATTGAGGAATTTTTCTACGGAAGAACTGTAACAGTTACGTTCTTTAAAAGGTGCGACAAAACTTTATTTATTCATTTATTTACTTTTTATGTGTCTATTTCATCTGATGAGAGAGGTATATTTTGCTTTTAAAGGTATGTTTGACATAATTTTTAGTCTTAGATAATCAAGAGAATAATGATCAGATGCTAGAATGCCGATGTCGATGTACGGGAAAGTAGGCTCGTTTAGTTCTTGACAGAACTTCTTGTTAAAATTATCTTATCTTCGAAAATATTGCTCAAATCAAAATGAGTGGTACTTGAATTTAAAGAAAAGTATACCAAAATTTTGCTTTTCAGTTACAAATATTCAATGTGACGCGCAAACGTTTAATCTGTAATCCAGCTCGTCCCAAGCACTGTGCGATTTCTTTTTATAGGGTTATGTCAAAGACATTGTGTAAAGTCTCCCGATGCTAAAAACACTACAAAAACTTCAAAAATACGATTTATTGATTGTAGTGTGAAACAGTAAAATTTGTGTAAGGAACTGATTGTATATTAGGTGTTGTTGTGTAACAAAAAGTTCCAAAGTTGAATTTTGTACAATGCGGTCACAAGTTACATATTTCTGTATTTGAATTTGATTGAAAAAAAGAGAAAACGTGGTATATTTCTCTTTAAATTCATGTATCATATATTTTGGTTTGTGCAATCGTTTCAAAAGTATGATTTTTTGTTTAGATCCGCGGGCGGCAACATAAATTGACTGAAGATGTTCTTTCCCAGTTTATTGCGAACAAACGATCGACCTTGGGGGTAGGGGGGGGGGTATGATGCACACACTTAAACGATTGTGTTGCATATCCGGACAAGTTGCGAGTGTGCTCATTTTAAATTGTAGGTTAACTCTTATCAAAGAAGACTTAGGTTTTTATGGAGTAGCTGCTTTATATTGCTAAAATAATTAATCCACATCAAAATATTTTGCGTCAAAAGTTTATTTATTTGTTTAAAATTCGTAAAATATTGACGATGAAAAGGTTTGGCAAACGTTCAAATAACTTTTGATTTTGCCTTTAAACCTAATTTTTTCCAGAAACTATGTTTTTTAATTCTACTTAGATAAGAAAGCAATGTTTAAAATACTGCCGCGATTGACTGAAAAAAGGAACGAGATTGACCTTTCGATTAGATTATTGATTAACCGGTTGGCTATAAACGTTTTCTTTATATCTTCACTTATTTAAGCCATCGAATCATTTAGGCAGAACTACTATCTTTTTGCCTAAAAGTACCTGAATTGTAAAAAACTTAATTGTCTGCTAGTTACCCAAATTATGGAGAATTTAATTGCAGATAAACTGTTCATGTTTGTAATATTCGCGTTGCTGTTTATTCTATAATTGTGCTGCTTGTAGAGTATCGGCAGATTCGTTACAAATATGTACGTTACCATCGTCAGCACCGCCTGGTTCTGTTAGTGATAAAGATAGAATTTAAAGGAGAAATAGCGTTAAAGTTCATGCATTTTTTTAACAATTTCTAGTATTAAATGGATTATTCTTCATGAAGTTTAATTAGATCATGTATAAGCTCAATAAAGGAATTCTTTTTGTTAAATCGGTGCAGTGAAGGTTTTTTTTCTTTTTCTTTTTTTCTTTTTTTTTGTGTGTACTTTAATGAAATGGTTAGATGGAGTTTCATTCTGTTCCCTTGCTGTCATGTGCTGAAAAACTGAAGCAAAATGCAAAAAATTCCACATCAATTTTTCTTCCAGCGCGAGAAAATTGGAATTATAGTAAATCCTGTACAAGCGCTATAACTGACTTAGAAACTATGAACAAATTTCATCTCACGCAGAAAAAAAAGCAGGATCTTTGAATATGAGCATTTAGAGCGTGCGGTGATTTTTTTTTCTCTTTGGCCTCCAGATTAGGAAGTTTATGTAAAAATATTGACTTAAAATAAACTTTAAAAACGAAAATCGAATTTTTTAAACAAGATTTTGTTGAACCCTCCTGTGGTACAGTACACTTTGAATTACACGTTTTATTCTCTTCCTTTTGCAATTAATACAGAAAATAAATAACTAAACAAATAAAATAAATAAATAAAAAATCGATGTTCTCTTATGAATATAATGTTATGAATATAAGTATTGTTTGACTTTAAATCAACGATTTGTAACCAAGATCTATTGAACATCTCTAACATTCTCGGAACACCATCTGCTATGGATGACCATTCCATGATCCAAACTTCGGGTTGTTGCACTCTGAAGAATTCCTACCGCCAAGCCAATCTCTCCCACATTACTACTGCCCATCTCTCTCCTAATAGCCGCATTCAAATTTCATTATCTAAATCGGCCTAAAACCGGCTTCCCGCGAATTAGTTTATTTTTGGGAAATACGGCACACGCCGTGTGGCAGGTTTGCTTTATTTTTCCTCCCACATCCAGTTTTGTGTCTGCGCGCCATTTTCTATCTTCCGAAACCAATTTCCTCCCTCGGCGAAAGCATTAAAGTGAAGGAAGGCCTCCCCATAGAAATGTTTCGTTTTTAATGATTTCCGCAGATTTAATATAACTGGAGAGGCAAATTCATTGCCTATATTTAGTTCCAGAATTATGTTTTTTTTTTCTTTCCATCCCCCCAAACGCCTAGTGTGTGCCTTTCGCCGAAACGCCAACTTGTTTGTTTATCCTGCATATTACTCGACATTGCTTTCTGATTTCAATACGAAAGCAATTCCGAGATTATTGCTTCCAAATTCAAATTGAGTTACAATTTTGTCCAGAAGAAGAGAAGAGAAAAAGTTTTTAAATAGCATCTCATTGATTGGGTGATTTGGCTTTATTATTTTCTGATTGGTTTTCTCAATGAAAATGGTTGTGAAGGTTTTCTAATGAAGTTTTTCCGGGATTTTATTTTCAATCTTATTTTACTAAAGATGGAAAAAACTTTTCATTAGGTACACTCTTAACATTTTATGTGAGTTTTGCTTAGACAAAAAGTTATTTTTGAGATTTGTGCAGGTACTCATTTTAGAGGAAAGCTTTGCCCCAAAATTAAATATTTCCATACCGCGTTCGTTTTTTTAAAAATGTTTTTGTCAATATGAGTGCCTTTAGTTTAAATACCTTTGTTTCTTATGTAATATTATACTAGCTATGAGCATAAGACAATGTCATGTACTTTTAATTTGAAAGATGCCCCACAAATAAATGAAACGCAACTCCCCCGATGTAAAAGCGCTATTTTTTATCAGTAAGTTTGCACACCAGGGTTATGACTAAAAAAACGCTTGTAGCAGAAATGAATGAATTTTTTTCATACATAACACAGGTCTGGATGAAAAAATTGTTTGATATTTAACTATTGATTTCAACAGTATTTATTGTGCAGATTACGGAAAAAATAGTAAAAAAATTCCATCACCCTCAGATAAGTCACAAATTTCGCCTGGAATTTGCTTATTTTTAGGGTTTTCAGGTTCAATATGCGCATTTTCATTATTCGAGCCTATATAAGTGTTAAATTTAGTTTGAATAATAGAGATTATATGATGAACATGTTATTAAACAATTTGAGCTCGTTACTTGCAAAAAAAATGTTTTTATCTATTTATTTGAATAAGACAATAAATCTAAACTGGGAAAATCCATTTAATACTAAAACAAAACAATTGTCACTCAGTTTGTTCCCTTCCCATTCTTGCTGTCCACTAGTAATCATTATGAAGAATGTAGTGTGTCGTGATCTTGATTGTAATTAGTTACTTAGTGTGGAGCTGTAGCCACTGTGGTATACAGATCTAACAGTTTTGTGCTCTTTTGAAGAAATGGCTACCAGAGGATAAGTCAACTCTCCTAACTGTTTCTGTTACAGTAATTGGTCTTAACGGTCAAGAAGCAACAAATGAACATTTCTAATTTTATTAATAAGGTGTATTTTGCATAATTTGGTGTTAAACCAAGGGACCAAGATAAATCTTTGGCTTCCCGTATAGTGTATTCTGTGTGTTTGGAAGAACTGAGACAATTGTTTCAAGGTAAGAAGAAATCACTTCGTTTTGGATTACCCATGATGTGGAGAGAGCTTGAAAATCACAGTGATGACTGGAATTTTTGTTCTTTAGTGCAAGGTTTCAATTTGAAAATCAGAAAAAAAAAATTCATACCCAACCAACATACGTTCGGCTATTCGCCATGTTTCTCATGGACCTGACTTGCTTAATTCCTTCTCAAAGACTTATAATAACTTTGTAACACATGTCCATCACTTTTATGCTCTTTTTGGCTAGGTTTGATTATTTTTCTACTTTTATTTCATGTTAAAATATAAAAAAAAATTCAAAACTATCCGTTTTTAGCCTACTTTCCCGTTAAAAATAAAAGAAAGACGAAAAAAGTATTAAAAGTAGCTTAATGCATCGAAAAAATATCGCCAAGTCCAAGAAATATCGCCAAGTTAAAAAAAATATCGCCAAGTCCAAAAAATATCGCCAAGTTAAAAAAATAAAGAGGTAAAATGAATATCGAAAAATTAAAAATTTGAAAGTAGGGTATTGAGATGGGGAATTTGTGTGTCGGTCGGTCTGTCGGTCGGTCTGTCGGTCGGTCGGTCGGTCTGTCTGTCCCCCCCTAATAACTTTTGAATGAACATTCCGATTTGGACAAACTTTTTTTTGTTGGAAAGATCTCGGCGAGTACAGCTCATTCCCATATTTGATTTTTTGATTTGAACAATTTTTGGTTCAACTTTGAGCCGTTCAAATAACCGGTCCCGCGATACTAACTTTTTAATGAACAGTCCGATTTGAACAAACTTTTTTTTGTTGGAAAGAACTTTTCAAGGATACTTCATTCCCGTATTTACATTTCCGATTTGAACAATTTTTCATTCAACATTGAACCGCTCAAGAAAGCTGTCACCCCTAATAACTTTTGAGTAAACAGTCCGAAAAAAAATGACTGACTGTGCAGACGATTTTTTGTTTATTTATTCATTTGTTTTATTGAATTTATTATTATTATTATTATTATTATTGGCAGACGATTTTTTTTTGTAACAAAAATGTTTCATTCACTAGGGCATTTTATTCTTTATTTATATTTAACAACTGGCAACGGATTAAAAGTGAAATTCGAGACATTTTATCAACGGACGAGTTTTTTTTTTCTTTTTTTTTCTTTTTTTTTTCTTTCTTTGATAAAATGTGTTTTGATGTACTTTGTACTTTTAATTTTTTTTTGAAAACAATTGAGGAATTTTTCTACGGAAGAACTGTAACAGTTACATTCTTTAAAAGGTGCGACAAAACTTTATTTATTCAATTATTTACTTTTTATGTGTCTATTTCATCTGATGAGAGGGGTATATTTTGCTTTTAGAAATCAGCTTCAAGTGCTAAAAAGGTATGTTTGACATAATTTTTAGTCTCAGATAATCAAGAGAATAATGATCAGATGCTAGAATGCCGATGTCGATGTACGGGAAAGTAGGCTCGTTTAGTTCTTGACAGAACTTCTTGTTTTGTACTTTTTTCAAAAACTTCAACTTTATTTTGTAGACAAGCCTTACGTGATAGAAAAAAATTTTTGAAATCAGCGCAAAAAACTACATAAAGATCAGTTAACTAAATTAAAACAATTTTTAAAAAGTGCATTTTTGCAGACCTGTGTAATCGGGGAATGACACTTATTTTGTTCAATTCGGAAAGTTCCGTAATCCGTAGCATTGAAATGTTTTTAACTTTGGAACTTTCAGCTCAGTAAAAATATACTTGTTGAAATACATTTTGGATACAAATATTTACATTTTGCATTTTTAGTGCAAGTCTACCGATAATTTCACCCTTTTCAAAGATATTTATGCATCATATACGAGGGTGAATCAAATGAAAACCTTAAAAGTGTTATAAATTATTTATTTTGACAACTAAGTAAAACTTACATTTATCATTTTTCGACATAGTCTCCTTGACGTGTTATGCAAGTGTTCCACCGCTTTGGAAGCGCATGAATACCACGTTTAAAGAATTCTTTTGGTTGTGCCTGTAGCCACTCGTGCACCGCGGTTTTCACTTCTTCATCACTTTGGAAATGCTTGCCTCCCAATGCATCTTTAAGCTTTCCGAACACATGAAAGTCACTAGGGGCGAGGTCTGGAGAATAAGGTGGGTGAATGAGGCATTCAAATTTGATATCCTGGATAGTTTGAACCGAGAGACGGGCTGTATGTGGTCGGGCGTTGTCATGCTGTAACAACACACCTGAAGTGAGAAGTCCTCGCCGTTTACTCCTGATTGCTGGCTTAAGTTGATTTTTCAAGAGATTTGAATAAGAAGTAGCGTTTACTGTCATTCCCCTGTCCATGTAATGCTCCAAAATTACTCCGTTTACATCCCAGAAGAGAGTCAGCATGAGTTTTCCTGCTGATCGCTGAGTTCGGAATTTTTTTGGTTTTGGCGATGAGCTATGGCGCCATTCCTTACTTGCTCTTTTTGTTTCTGGTTGATGGTAATGAACCCAGGTTTCATCCCCTGTAACAATTCTGTCTAAAAATGAATCACCTTCGGCGTTGAAACGACGCAAAAGTTCTTCACAGGCATCGACGCGACGTTCTTTCAATTCAGAAGTCAATTGACGCGGAACCCATCTTGCAGAAACTTTATTGAACTGCAACACATTATGGACAATATTTTGCGCTGAACCGTAACTAATCTCCAGCATTTGGGCAATTTCCTTAAGTGTTATACGCCTGTTGTCCAAAATGAGTTCTTCTGCCCGCGCAATGTTTGCGTCTGTCACTACGCGGTGAGCCTGCCCAGGTCGTTGGGCGTCCTCTATTGAAGCGATACCACTTTTAAACTTTCTGCACCACTCGTACACTTGCTGCAGGGACAAACATGAATCGCCATACTGTACTGTCATCCTGCGATGAATTTCCATTGGTTTGACACCTTCACTGCTCAAGAAACGAATGACTGATCGCTGTTCTAACGCGGTGCATATTGATAATGGGGCGGCCATATTGTAACTGAAGTCACTGCTCGTTGTGTGTAGCAAGGTCACTACCGCACCTGGTGGTCATTGTGTGAACTTCAACGAACATCCCTGCCATCTACCGGATAAATCCTACAACTTCTCGGAACTTTACAGCACTTTTAAGGTTTTCATTTGATTCACCCTCGTATTAACGGATTTTTCAGTACAATTTAATTGTAATTCATGGCTGCACAGCAATTTAATTTCAAAATTTCATCTATCAAAACCCGGCGCACTGTCATATATTTGAGAGAAAAGCAGAAAATATGTATAGTGATAACCTCTATTTAGGATTAAAGAAGTAAGAAATGAGATCACACACATATTATAGCACAGGAATTTCTTCTCTTATTCTGAATAAAACATTATGTATCTCTTTTAATTACGGAGAAGTCACCCGATTGTGAAGGAAATCGATGTCGTACATAACTTTTACAGAAATATAAAAGCATCTCGCCAATAACTTCTCTTACCATTCATAATAATATCCACTTTTCTGCGAAAGCATCGCTTATGTATTTCTCTCGGGACACCCATCAGAAATTTTAATCAGGTTATAATATAGAAAAAAAAAATCTTAAATGCATTTTGAATTTGTTTAAGAAACTGTCATTCAGTTTTTCTCAACTTTCCCTCATCGTTCTTCTCAACTTTGTATTCAGTTTTCCTCAAACAATACCTTCTCGTTACTGAACTTAAACAAGAGTCATTAGAAATGATACAGTTTGTAGAAAATATCAAAGGAACAATATAATAAATGTTATTTGGTTCACAAGAAAAGTTGTGAATTAAAAAAAAATAGTGGTGACAAGTGCATTTTTTTTTGCACTCGCCCTTTACAACTAAAAAAATTTAAAATCTTGAACTTTAAAATCTGATATACTCACACGCCTGATTTTTGCCATCTAGCATTGATAAAATCTAGTGTCCAGCTTATGTCACAATTTCAGGATGACATATTCGAAACAAATGCGAATTGGCCGCCCATGCAAGCGACAAGTGTATCACCAATGATCTTTCATGCCCCTCGACCGCCTAATTGGCCGAACTCAATAAGCGATAGACAGCTCATTGTTTAAATGGGTTTAAAATATGGGTCTGGTCTTTTCTTGGCTACCAGACGTCTACTGAGCCGTGAACAGCACTCGAAAAGATTGACTGTTAAATAATTCACTCGTGTGTGATGGCGGCTCCGTGTGCCTGTTGAATTGTGTATCAAGTAATTGATTGCCATATCAGGCTGAGAGCTTTGCACCAGCAGTTGCTTTCTCAGCTTTAGCACGGGATGAAGGTTAAGGGAGGAAGATGGCGGTGGGAATGGGGTGGTGATTTAGAGTTGAGATATCAGATGGAGTATCATTTCATTTACTTTTGTGATGGTTGTTTATTTTTTTTGAAAAATCTGCTGTAGGGATTGTGGTAGGTTCAAATTAGGGAAATTTTGAATCTTGTGACTTAAATCACCAGTTTGCTTCTGCAAAATGTCGTTTAAATTGAAATTGGGATTTTTTTCTTTTTATTTACTTCTTTCTTTGAATTAAAAGCGTATGTGAATAGATTTGCCCAAACAAAAGATGTAATTGACAGCTGCTATTTGATTTAATGCTGAGATTTGTTTATATGCCATGATGTTACTTTTAATTTCTAAACCATTACTCTTGTTGTATAACTCATAGCAAAGCACATAGTATATCCCCGTAGTTGTTGGCGTGAAAACAGCATTAATCTACCTACCTGTTCCTTTTTAACTAGTCACAAATTACCAAAACAGCCCTTTTTGAGTCCTAATTACAATTTATAACCAAATTTTATGGCGATATGTTACTTCCTGATTATTCGTTTAATGATTATTCGCTTTTAAGGTTATCCGCTGTTGTTTGAAATTTCTTTTTTGTGATGATTATTAATGGAATAAAAAAAAAGAAAATAAACACACCACATTTCAAAGATAATTAATTAGTCACAATAAGGACCTATTTTCAAATGAAATTTAAAGATACAATATTAAGCAAGTCATAACTTCATGCATAAGCATGTTATAATTTATGATATAGGTTATCTTTTTATGCAAAAACTAGAATTACAAAGAAAGGAAAATAAAATATTGGAACCTGAGTGATTGCTGTCATGCGAAAACAGCCACATGTAACAATATGAGAGATATGAACGTTTCATTCCGCACGAGAAAAAATATCAGGAAGCTAGCTTCCAATTGGTTTATAAAATCATGCAGTGGTTAGTAGTTGTTTAGTGCAGGAAGAAAAATGAATTTAGAAACATCAAACTAGCTGCTCGATATAACACAGAATAAAGCTATTTTGCATGTTTTGTTGAAGGACTCATAGCTGAAAAATTAACTAGATGTCCGCGGAGAAACGGGTTCCATGGGCAACAAGATGCAAGTTGTAGATGGGCAAGTGTCCGCAAAGCGCGTGAGTGCGGCTTAGCACATGCGCTCGAACAACTTTTATCGCACAGTGGCTGTTAGAAAGGTTGAATCTTCGTAGGCTACGCTTTTTCCCTTCAACTTCTAGACTCGCAATACCGGTGACCAGTGGCTTCCCTTACGTAGTTGAATATTTAGTTGCATTAGCTCTAGAATAACTCAGATATAAAAGCTGATTCACTTGAATGTTTTACGCTCGAACTCACCCGACGATTCGACTCTCAGCCAATCAGCCGAATCGCCAACCGAAGCCTTCTTCCACTAATCAGAGGGCTTCAATCTACGGTTCAAGTGTCTGACCAAGAGTCGAACAGTACAGGCGTTAAGAGGGATTGTGGACCTTGGGTAATCTAGTGGATTTCGAACTGGAGGGTTCCGGGCTTGAACCCGACCCAGCGAAATACCTACCAATTACATGCGGCTTGTTAAATTCGTGGGTCCAAAAGTCCGTGGCCAGTTATTAGCAGTTACCATGATTTTAACGAGGCTTTCTTAGCCCTTGAGAGCTGTAACTTAATTGTAGAGGGAATGCTGCTATTTATTAAGGCCTAAGTTGAACTCCTCCCCATGTAGGGGCCTTACTTTTTCAGCCCCCTTAAATCCGTATTTGCTAAGCGGATGGTGGTTGAGTCTCCTAAGCGGTATGTACTACAACAACAATAATAGTGATTGTTACAACAATAACAAGAGTGATTATGAAAGGAGTTGATGATTGTATAGCATCTGTATATGTTGTTGTCTAGTTATAGTGTGCCTTTATGAATTCCAAATATGGCAGTGAGAAGCAACCAACTGTGCTTGGACATTTTATAGTTTTGAGCAAAACGCGTGCAAAGTTCAAGCCACAGGTAGACTTTCATTACAATTTTTTATTAAATCAAACTTCTACGGATGCTATTACCATCTCTTGCTTCAAAAGATATGAGAGTTTCTTCTACTTTAGTACTGCTTATCTTCAATTTTTTAGTTTTGGCATTGAACCTTTTTGCTTCTAGGTGCTCCAAACATTGTAATAATAACCAGAGAACCGCACAACTTGTGTAATAATGAAGTAAATTGAAGAAGGTAGCAACCAAAAGAGCAATTTGAGACTTTTTTTTTTGACAAAAAAAAAGCTTTTGCCCTCATTATTGAGATAAAAGGTTTTAAGGATTGCCGGAATTAAAAGAAAACCCCACCAAATTTAAAGACTTGGCAAGAAATCGAAAGCACTGTACGATTTCACAGCCTGAATGTAAGAAGACATCCATCTGCAAGAACTTAAAGATGTATTCTACTATCACAGACACTCGTTGAAGTTAACGACATTTCTGAAAATTTCGGTATATTTACAGATATCATTTTTAGATTACGGGGGCACGATGGCATGAAAATTATGCGCCAATAAACAAGTTTTACTATGCATTACACTCGGTTATTTCATCCATGGACTGCAGTTTCGCTCTTATTATGCACCCATCAGCATGGAATAGGAAAGTAACCGAGCTGGAGGCAGAGCTCGGGTTCAAAATTTGCGAGTTGTACTGTACCAAGTGCGGTCGCTCGCTGATGTTCTAATTTCCGGTCTAGGAAGTTTGGGCGCGGAAGATTGGGCGCCGGCTTTTTGGCGCGGAAGATTGAGCGCGAGGCTTTTTTGGCGCAAGAACATTGGGCGCCGGGAACATTGGGCGCCCAGTTTTTGGGCGCGAGGTCTTTTGGGCGCCGGGACTTTTGGGCGCGAGGCCTTTTGAGCGCCGGGACTTTGGGGCGCGGGGACTTTTGTGCGCCGGGACTTTTGGGCGCGAGGACTTTTGGGCGCCGGGACTTTTGGGCGCGAGGCCTTTTGGGCGCCGGGACTTTTGGGCGCCGGGACTTTTGGGCACCGGGGCTTTTGGGCGCGAGATTTTTTGAGCGCCGGGGCTTTTGAGGCGCAAGAGTTTTTGGCCGCGAGGACTTTTGGGGGCGAGGGCTTTTGGGCGTGGAGACCTTTTGGGCTCAAGGGCTTTTAGGCGCTGGGGACGTTTGTGAGCGAGAGACTTTTGGTTCCCGAATTTTTGGGCGTAGGTGATTTTTAGGGATCCTGACTTTTTGAGCGCCGGAGAAGTAAGAACGCACGTCACCTACTTCTCCGAAGACCGGCGCGGTTTTTGGGCAGAGAGAACATTTCACACTTTTCCTGGGGTTTAGGGTTAGGCAAAGGGCATGTACTCCATGTAAATTGTACCAAAAAATCTTGTTTTTACTGTCGTGATTTTATTACCTCTGTAGAGTTTCGTTAACTTTGAGGTTGAGAATTTCAAAACGTTTAGTTTATTGGGTTTAGTTCGTTTTAACACTTTGGTAATAAGAGAATGCAGTATTTGATGTTAATGCATTCAATTAATTATGAATCTAACAACAAACTGGAACTCGTACGAATTCTAAACGAAAGGCAAATTGAACATTTCTTTCCGAAATTAGCATAAATTTATCTATTTTCAATACTTATATGAAGGAAACGTTAGCATTGTAAATTACAGTCAGTAAATCAGGAGTAATAAGTTGGTATCACAGAAAGAATACCCAATTTTAGTTATAAATCAACTGTAATTTCTGAAAAGTATGACATAAAAATAAGACGAAAGAGGAAATGAGAACAATTTCATTGCTTACAGAAATCAACAGAAGTGTTACCAAAATTTAAAAGAAGAAGAAAGTTTTCTTATCTAGCTTTAAAAACAAAATAATAGATTTTTGGAAATGAAACATTTTAGAAAGAACGTTGCAATACAGTAATTTATACGATATTTTATAATTTACCGAATTTTAATTCCTTAAAATCTGAGAAAATAAAAGCAGACGATTTTTCAACAATTAAAATGTTTCATTTGGGGCGCGTTCAGAGTACGCGCCCGAGCTTCCCGGGAAGCCCGGGTTCTTCCCAAAGCGTTCAGAGCTGCCATTTGGAACGCCCGAACTTCCCAAATGCTGTCCAGAGTCAACGCCCGAGCTTCCCGGGCTCAAGCACAAGCAGCCCAGGAAATTTAGCTGGGCAGATAGGTCACGTGTTTGGGCGTTTAGCAAAGGATGATGCTCATTGGCTGAAATTTATTGCTCTTTCGTCTGCTAGGATTTACGAAGAGTAACTAAAGCGAAATCTTGAAAATACACACAGAATGGTCAAAAATACGCACGCTATTTGCTGTGATGAATCTGAAATGATATATTTCCTTGAGAATCGGTCATTGCAGGAACAATCCTGTCAGATAATCGAGATCGATGAAATTCTTTGCTTAGTGTTAGGCCTATTTCATCGTAAATTCCTTCACTTAAAATAACATATTTCTCATTAAATTCGATAAGTCATTTCAATCCCACGCTCAACCATGACGGTAGAGGAACAATAGTTGTCGCCAAGGTTAAGAATGGTATCATTTTGTGCCAAAATATTGGAGCAAATGCAGGATTATTCCTGCATTGACCGGCCCGCTACGCTCTGCTGTTGTGTCCGCCATTTTGTTTCTTCCCGAATGGCACAAGTGCTGTCCAGACCACAACTTCCCGGGCTCGACCTGGGAAGTTATTTATGACGTCACGGCTTAAACGCCCGGGCGAATACTCTGAACGCAGCCTTGACTCATTTTAATAAGTTTTGGAGTTTGAGTTGCTACGAAAACAAATACATTTTAAAAATTATTAAAGGAAAAAGAACGAAGCAAACGAAAGGTACCGTAAAAGGGGGTGAATCGGAACACTTTTCAGCTTTAATTGTAAAAAAAGTAGTTAAAAGATATTTTTTTTAATTTGATTTCTTGGGTAAAAACTTCGGTCTTGCTTTGCTTTTGATATTCCAAGCAAAGACAAAACATTTCGAACAGTTAGTATTCATATATATAGGAATTTAGGGGTGTTCCGAATCACCCCGCTGATAGGGTTCAATCGGAACATATGTTAAATTTTTTATTTTTTTCAATTTAACCTGTAATAGGTCTCACAAACATGAGTATTATTGATGGGGGAGAATAAGAACTGATAGTTACTGTCAAATAAAAGTTTATTTTGTATACCAGTAAAGATTTATGATTTGTCAGAATTAAAAATAATTTGAACTTATGAAAAATTAAAATAAATTTTACGAAATGCTTTTGAATTAAAATACAAAGTTTTAACATAAATTGAAGTCCCTCATATCGTCCACAAATATGTACTTGGGCTTAAAATTAGCAGTTGTGGCTTGACTTAAGTTTTTTCATAACATCTTCAGGGATGAACGATGCCTTTTTTTTAGTTTCTTAAAATCTCTGGGTTATGGGGATATTCCTGTAAGATTTTTCCACTTATTCATCACTGTCTGTGTGCTGGACTTTTGCTACATAAAGTCTGTATGACTTTCCCCCATGTATTTTAGGTAAAAAGAAGTCTCCTGGAGCAAAAATCTTTTTAAATCTGCAACTTTCTGTCATTCTAAGATCTAGTTGCTCACGAGAAGAGATAAACAGTAATAAATCCTTGTTCTTGTCTTGACTAGAGAAATTGGGGTTAGAATCTTGATTTTTCAAACAGTTTCCTTTAAATAAGTTTGAACTGGAACAACAGAACCAAGTGTTCCGATACACCCCGCAATTTTTTTTCTCGTGTCATTTTTCAGTATTCTTCATTTTTATGACACAATTTTTAAAAAATATAAATTCTAATGTGGTATTCAGTTGTTCAGATACATGCATAATTGAAACATACTACTCTTAGGTTTAAATTATAAGAAGGTTTGTACTTACATATGAAGTTTTGCAGTCTATGAAAATGTGATGTTTTCTAGCATTCCACGTGCAGCCCTCCTTATAAGCCAGTAACGTTGCCAGATTGACAAAAGTAATTTTTTCCTACTTCCTATGATCTTACCTTTCTAAAAAAAATTAATGGCGAAAAATACCCAATAGTATATTTATGAAGAATTTCTTTGTACGGTCGGGAAGTTTTGTTCCGATTGACCCCGCTGTTCCTATACACCCCATTTTACGGTAATAAAACGTAACCATGGTAACAACATGAAAAGTTCACTTCCGTTTAGAAAATAAATTCAATTCCGCCATAATTATCGACTTTATTCTCAAGCTAACCCTAGCAGCATCATCTCATCGGCCGATGATCGGCCATTCATCGAAATCCGATGAAATTCTCATCGGCCAAGCATAATCCGAGCAGCAAAATCCGGTGAGAATACGATGAGATTTGGAGCAATTTACGAGCAGAACAGTCCCGTGCCGAGGAATTTCATCGGGAAACTTGATCGGAAGGATATCGTTTTCCGATGGAATAAAACTCGGCTTATTTTCATTGGGAAAGTTGATCGGAAGGATATCGCTTTCCGATGAAAAGTAGCTCATCGAAAACCGTGCTCGGATACTGATCGGAACGATGTCATCGTGCGTTACAGGATCAGTTTACGAGGAGTTTGTTGATCGGCCGAGCAAAATCCGATGAGTTGATGCTACTTGGGAAGCCATTTAGAATCGTTCGGCTTGCTCAAGGTAAGCCTTCAATTCCGGGATTCTGCAAACAATTATTACAGCTCTTCTAATGCTCGTAAAATCTTCGAAATGTTATCATTTTTAGCAGAAAATTCTAAACTTTCAAATGACATAAAATTTGAAAATGTATATGAAATATTTTCCCCCCATTTTGTCGAATTTGTATGAAAAATGAGCTTCGAATTAGAATAGAAAAAGAATTGAAATGGGGATTTTAGAAAAAACGCTTCGTAGTACACACCCCATGCTGCAAACTAATTTTGTGCCAAATTTTATGAAAATTGATCGAACGGTTGTGGCGCGACGCGGGTCACAGACAGACAGAAAGAAAGAAGGAAGGAAGGAAAGAAAGAAAGACAATCCCACCTTCAGCTGTTATTAGTAGAGAAGATTACTAGGGTTAGTAAATACGTAGTTTCTGTAGATTCTAAGCAAATTTTAATAAGAAGTTATTTTCAAATTGAACATACAACCATGTGTTTACATGTAGTTAGTGGAATTATTATATTGTTCAGATGGAAAATTTATGTTCCCAATACTTTTTAGCTTTTTGTTTTGTAATTGAAGGGCCAGGGGGAAAAAAGATGAAAGTGACCAAAAAGCAATTTCGAGAAAAACGAAGAACAAAGTTTGATTTCTCGTAACTCCTTGTGTAGTTAATAGAGTTTTCATGCACATTTCGGTATAAGTTTCAGTGTGAGAAGGCTGCTCTGCAGTGTACTGCTCTTAAAACATGTGGCAATCTTTGTAACCAGTTATATTAAGCTTAAATAAAAGTAACTTTTGTTTTTGTTTTCTTTTTTGAGAAGGGGAGGGGTTGTAAGTTTAGTTTTTCTTGATAAAAATCTCAAGAAAAAAATATATTATCAAAAAAAAAAAGTTTTTTTCTTTTGTTTTTCTTTTTCAGTTTGTACACTTCCCGCAGCCCTCATGTGGCTCACTGGTAGTAGGTTAGAGACCCCAGTTCGAACTATGATTAGTTATATGCAGCACATTACGTATCTAGTAGTCAAAGATAGTACAGAGAACAAATGATGCAATCTTCTTTTTTTCTTTAAATACTTTACATTAATTTCTTTAATATTTAAATAAATTTGCAGTCGAATCTCGGAAAAACGAACATAGATGGACCTTTAAAATTAATTCGTCTTAAGCGTATTTCATTTTATCCTAAAAACAATAAACAACGTTATGTGTAATTAAAATAGGACCGGGATCGGCAGTTCGTCTTAGACGTAACTCATTTTAAGCGTGTTCGAATTGACGAGGCTCGACTGTATTGTAATTAAACTATAATATATATAAATGAAAAATGATCAAATAGGCTTTGTGCTGAACTATATTTGAAGTTAAAAATCAACGTAAATAAAGCACAAATAAGGTAGAAAGTACAGCAAATAGCTATTTCAAGGCTACAATGGAGCCCCTTCATCAGTGCAAGAAG
>JAXGGA010007142.1:0-64679 GCA_038373865.1 Uloborus plumipes
CCATAATAACAATTTTAAATGATTAAAATATGTTTGCACAATATATATCAGTTATTTAAAATCTCATTTATCAAATCCATAATGTGAAGGGGCATTTCAAATGCCTATGGGCCTCCAAATCTTTAATCCGGCCTTGTGTACCCCTTCTAAAACGTAAAGGCTAATTGAATTTGACGGACGAGTAACAATGTTTTAATTTGAAACGAAAGCACATTTAGAGTAAAAAAGTTCTTGTTTACGAAAAAGCAGGGATTTAGCAAACGCCCCGGAACCTTCGATTTCGACATGTATTTCCACTCCTAAAATAATCTTTTGTATGGTATATCATGTTGTGGTATGGATGGTATATTATGTTTCACATTGTATCTCTAAAATCCGAAGCGACAGATCTGAAGCTGAATACTGCACTTAACAAGCGATATTTTGGTTCATTTTAAACTAAAAAAGAGTTAGATTCTCATCAAGTCAGTGTGGGGAATAGAAATAAGTTAGCATGCTACACATTTATTAATTTTGTGTACATGAAACAAACGTGCAAACATTTTTGAAAAAATATTTAACTGTATCAAAGCAGGGTTTTTTTTCTTTAAATGCGCGGAGAAGGGGGGTCTGCGAAATTAGTAAATATTTCAGAGGGGTTCTGTGGAAGTCTGGACTTTGGGAACCACTAATTAAAAAAAATTTGTTTGCAATGGTTGACCATTTGCTTCTAATTATTGTACCTGTGCTTTTAATGAGAACTAACAACTATTTTAGGTATCTCTTAACAGTTTTAAAATTCCTTTTTACAGAATTTGTTGAAATTTAACTTGATTAACTTCATCATAAATAAGTATCTAAAAGTAGAACAGTTTAAATTCCATAAATTAAATGGGTCAAATTGTATCCAACATTGTAAATATCAATATCCCTTTAAAACACATATTTATCATGCAATATTCAAGCACCTTGTAACTTTTTCTGATAGGAGTATTTGAATAGTATAATATGGAGAAAAAACATTAGAAATCATGTGGACAAAACGTTATCTTTTTTAGTGAAATATTTTTGTCGATAGATACTGCTCATATAATGTTTATGTTAAAAAATCTGGTATGGACCCCACACTACTTCCTTTTACGTGTAAATTTCTTAGTAGTTGCCTTAAGTGTTAAAAAAATTGCTTGGAGTGAGCAAGGTAACAATTCAAATATTTACTCCCCTAATCTGCCACGAAACAATCCAAAAATATTTTGCAATGGTTAATTTTCTAAATATTGCTGATTTTAATATCATTTAGCGAATTTTTCGAAAAATATCGCCAATAGCGCCAAGTTGAACCCAAATTCAAAAAAAAAATTTTTCGCCAAATTTGTCGCCAACTTGGCGATATATCGCCAAGTTGGCGTCAAACACTTGGCGACCAAAAGCTTGGCGACATGTCGCCAAGTAGTGGCGCCAGTTCATATCACTTGGGTCTGTATTGAAATTAACATTGATTTACCCCAAAAAAGGGGTAAAAGACCCCTTTGGGAACATTCGAATGCAATCACAAGGGGAGGTGCACAACTAGACCCCCCTCAGAGCCTACATACCAAGCTACAAGTTTCCACGACATTTAGTTTTTGAGTTATGCGAGCCACATACGCACATACATCCGCACATACACCCGCACATACATCCGCACATACATACGTACATACAGACGTCACGAGAAAACTCGTCGTAATTTACTCGGGGTGGTCGAAATTGATTTTTCGGCTGTTTGTATGTTGTTAGGTACATATGCACGTGCTGACAGGTCGAAAAAACTATGCGACATTCATTCAGGGGTGAGCAAAGTCAAAATTTAAACCGAAATTTGAGTGAAATTTTTTTCGTGATCACAATACTTCCTTTACTACGTAAAAGGAAGTAAAAAGATTATAATGCAACCTTACCAGTAAATGTCTTCAATTTCAGAACAGAGAGAAGCTTTTCCTTCTCGACTCATCCAAGGTGCACTGTAGATAGAGAATCGAATACAAGAATTTGTAGCAGATTTATGATGCATTAAAATAAAGGAATCATAAATATTCACTTACCTAATTTGGTAAATTGGCGGTCCATCTAGTGGGTAATTTTCTGGTAAAGTGACCTGAGCAATTAAATATTTTTTATTAAATTTATAAGCACTTTTAAGAGCATTCATTGAGGGCAACTCTGAGCCATGTGGGTTGGCTAACTTTGCACCATTTTTATATTTTAACATATTTTTAATTAATTTATTGGAAAGGGTACAAAGAAGGGCTACAAGGTTAGTAACAAAGATTTTCTTTTTTTGAGTATGATTCCAGACTTAAAATGCTTCATATGTATAGTCTTGAGAAAAGGAGAATCAGAGGTGACATGATTCAGTTGTTTAAATTTATCAAAATGAAAGATGTTACAGTTAGATTTTTGCACAGAAAGCAGGACAAGTGGTCATTGTTTTAAGCTGTTTAAATCTCAGGCTAATCTGGAAATTCAAAAAAATTACTATTTTAGCAGGATAATTGGAACTTGGTACAGTTTACCGGGTAGAGGCCGTAAGGAACAATGGAGTAGATGGCTTTAAGAGGGCCATTGATCTTCATTGGGGTCTATAATTTGACTAGGATGAGCCTAGTTGGGTCCAGAGCCTGTTGCTGGTCGTCATATTTGTATTTGACTTTTAAAAAAAACAGAGAAGCTCTGCTGGCAAGGTTATAATATTCATTTTCTATTTCGTATTCTACAAAATAAGTTGGTAACTAGGGTTGACATGTTTTTGTCAAAGGAGGTAAAAACTGTCCCAGCAGAAATACATTTTCCCCTATACTTCCGAAAGTGACAAACATATCTGTGCTTTACTTAAAAAGATTGGATGTAGCTAGTTCACTTTTTGCTAATTTTATATATAAATCTTATGCAATAATGAATAACTTAGATATTTTTAAACTTAAAATATTCAATGCATCATTGAAACAGTAATCTAAACATTAAGTTTTTACTGTTTTAGTAAAAATTAAAAAAAAAGTACTGTGAATGCAGAACTTATGAAAGCAGAACATAAATTAACAATAAAGTAATTCACTGATTTTTGGTTTAAAGATTTGAAATATCAAAGAACAATTATAACTATTAAACACAAGTTGTCGTTTTTTAGTTGATTTTCAGTAGAGAAGTAATACCAATTTGGTTATCAATCAGAATAATGAAAATTTTATATGAGAAACTAATTAGTATGTATAATATAAATATAGGGGGTATGTAATATAAACATAATTTAAATCTCAGTAGGATTATAAACAAAAATTAAATAAATTATTTTTATGCTTAAGAATAAAAATAAATGTAAAGATTTTGTATTCCTGACACCTAAATTTGTAAAATATTCATTCAGCTCCAAAATATTTTTAAAAACACATTTTTAGACCTGCACAGATGCTTATTAATGTACAATTCACAATAAAAGGCTAAAATCTGATCTAAAAAGCAACAAATATATATTTATAACACATTACTTGAAGATATATACTGTTCCCTGTACTGTTGGCCACGTTGATGCTATATACTCTGTGTTCAGCATCTTCTTCAACCCAATCGTCTCCAAAAATGGCAGATAATGCTTCGACTTCATCAGCCTGAAAATTGCAAATCATTTTCAAATGTATAGTGCTATACAATAATTATGTGACAAGAAAAGCTATTTCTGACTGGCATTCACTATCTGTCACAGCATTTTTAATTGAGTAAGAAAGAAATTAACCTAGTACCTTACTTAGTAGTTACAGGGGCGTTCTGAGTTTAAATTTTTGGGAGGGAGAAAATTCTCAATTTACCGAATGAAATTCCGAAATGTGGCGAATGATAAAATACAAGCATATGCGTTCCTTATACTAAGAACTTTATGAGTAAAGATAATAGGTATCACTAAAAATAAAGGAAAACAATCATTTTCAATCTTTTCTATGCATAATCAAAAAACATTTAAACTTTAATTACATATTAGAGAAGGAAACTGTTCACATAACCAGAAAACCTTATATGTAGAACATAATGGGAAGAAGAATAAAAATTTTAAGTATTAATATGAAATACATACAAGTAACTATTAGTTAAATGTAATTGAATCTCTCTCTTTAAAATTAAGATTTTTGACCAAAAATTTAAAGAAAAAAAAGGCTTACATTAAAAACTTCTGTATTTTCCAAAGTTTAACCTTTTAATCTTAATAAATGATTATAAGGATGACCAAATATCCACTTGGTATTCAGTACACTCTCTATTCAGCAGGCAATTTGGTTTGGCCAAATAATTTAACAATCGGCAACTGAATAGTAAACAAATTCAATTGTTCGACAATTGGTAAACAAACAGTAAATGAAAGCTATAATATAGTACCAAGGGTGAAATTTAATTAAAATCAATACTGACTAATATTATTATCATATTTAAAGTAAATTTAACAAAAAAAAAAAACCGCTTAGATGGAAAATTATCAGTTACTATTATGAGTTGATCAGAAACTTAAGGGCAATTTTCTTATCCCTTAACAGACAGAAAAAAAGCAGATAATCACCGGAATAAATTGTAATTTGTTTTGATACATTAACCAACTGTGCATTGTATTAATTCAAGATTCATTACTTAGCACATGTTACTATGATTATCAGTCATCAAATCTTATATCCAGAAAGAAGTAAATCCACTATTTACTGTACAAATTTACTTCAGAAATCATAAATGTTATTTTTCACTTAGTGCATTCCTACACATGACATAATCATCCTTATTTTTAAAAGTTTTTGAAAGCAATTAACACCTACCCTAAGTGATTCATTGGCATTTAACTTGTCTTGAGAAATTTCGTCCATCTCTAGGGAGAGAAGAAAAACGATAATTCAATTTTAAAGACTATCATATTTATTTATTATTTCTAAATATTAACACATAAACTCAGATCATAGTCAGTCGTAAAAATCAAATACCTAATCATAAAATCCACATATGCCAAAACAGTTTAAAGGGGCTTTCGTGAATCTAGGAAAGGGAGATTTTATGTTTATGCTTGTTATTAATTGCTTTTTTGCAAAGCAATAACATGGCAATAGAATTAAAAATTTTTCACAGACTCAAAAATTCGTAATGTCAACTGTTTTCACAACATAACTTTAATGAGGATTACAGATCACGCCACGATTCCGTCAAAACCACGCACGTGGAAAATTCAAAATGTAAACAAAACATATAAGTGTTGAGATGTAAAAAATGTTTAGTAATTTCTTTAGAAAGGATTTTTGCAAAATATACGAAATGTTTCAAAAATGGCTTTCTTGTTCTGGATCCCTCAATGCGCTTCATTTTATTTTGACATGAAAAACTTTTTCTGAGAATCTGAACCAGTCATGAGTTGAAAGCATTAACACTCAACTCCACAATCGTCGTTTATTTACGAAATGGAGGTGTTTGCCAGTGTTTTCTGCGTTTTTCGTGGAAATTTTAAGTGAAAGAAGCGGTGATTCGAATCTTGAAGTAAATTTTTTTTCGCTCTGTTTTATCTTTCTTGTATGCGTGAATGTTTTATGTGTTTTCTTCGAAATTATTGTGTGGTAGTTTTGATGTGTTTCCAGTTAGCAGAATTTTTGTTAGAAATTCTCTAAAAAATGAAATTGTCTTTTCTTTGTTCAAAAACGACTGTATAACTTTTCATGCATATTGGATATTGGGAGCGGTGCATTTCAGTCTCTCAGTCTGTATTTATATATTTGTTCTATCTTTGAAAAGCTAGAAAACTTGCAGGCAATTCTTATCTGTGTTCTGCAGTACATGATATGCTAATGACATGACCAAACTGTTCATTTTATGTATTAAACGTAGCAGATGGTATATTTAGGCTAGTTTTTGCCAGAGTTCTGAAATGGTCAACTGGGACACCTGAAGCAAGTCCACAAAATCCTTGAATGTAGCTAAATATTTCATTCAGTAAAATTTTCTTTCATGATCCCCCCTCTTCCTTAACCATCTTCAATTCTTTTACTCATACTGCTTTCATATTGCAGGGGTCTGTCCAGGATTTTTCACAAGATCCGTTTTTTGTGAAAAACTAAATAATTTTGTGAAAAATCAAATAATTTTATGAAAATCAAACAATTTTGAAAAAAGAAAAAAAAAAAAAACACATTTTTTTTAATTCAATAAAAAATTCAAATAAATTTCACTTTTTTTTCCTCTTAAAAAAACGTATTAAATAAATAAAAATGCGAAAAATCTGATTCCTGTAGCGGATGCAAAGAGATTGCAGTTTTCAAAGTGATGGCATCAAACGCATAAATACTGTCTGTTTGCATTTTGTGCGCCTGGGAGCCACGGATGCTTCCATCTGAAAAAGGGGAGATAGGTTTAGGATGCGCACTACCCGATGCCTTCAGCTTTTGTTTGCTTTCTATTTCCTCGTTGCTTTTCCCCCTATTTCGAGCAAGTCCGAGGAGACTTCGCGCGTGCGCAGATACAGCAGAGGTCGCACGAAAAAATTTTAGACAGTATAAACAAGTTTATTTTGGTAAAATTTTTTTACAATTGCATTTTAAAGGTCTATGATAAACAGATTAACACAATTAATGCAGTAAAAAAAATGAAACGATCCATTCAGCGATTAACATTTAGACTAATAAAAGAACAGTTGATTTTGCTTTAAAATTTTTAAAATAATAATCTGAACAAAAAAGAGCGAATTTTCATTTATTTGCCTCCTAATGAGGAGTAATTAGCTTGAAAAATAAGTAAAATTTGAATTTTATATCGAGTGCAGAGATTGCAGTTTTCAAAATGAAAGCATCAGAAGTAGAAAAACGATAAATAAATAATTTATTAAAGTGCAAATAATTTTAGAATTACATTTCATCAGGTTTATATGATGAATGTCATTAATGATCACCGACATAATCGCCAAAAATTCTGTGGAAAAATACGGTAGGAAGACATAGCAAAACAGACAATACCCTACTTCCAATGTTAACCAGAAGAAAAAATTCATCTTTTCCTGCAGATAACCAAAACACCATCCTTGTAGGCATAAAAAAAACTTGTAATTTTCTACCAAAATAAGGTCAAAACATCGCACCAAAGACGTCAGATGGCCATAATTTCAAACAGCTTATCACTCTACCAGAAATAATCCCATTTTTTCTCCAACAGTTCTAAGTTCATTTTGCTGATAATTGCTATTATTATTATTTCCTTTTTGTTTAAGTCAAGAGCAGGAAGAAAAGTCCTTACTCTGCAATTCCAGAGAAATCTATAACAGCAACATCGCAGCAAGCCATTTTGATTTGCATATTATAAAAAACACAAGCAGAACTATTAAAGCAAAACAACTACCTTTTTTAAGTTGTTAATTTCTTAAAAAGAAACCAACAAAAAGTGAGACATTTTACATCAAACATTTATTGCTTGCCAGAGCATCGCAGGCAGGAAGTGCTGATTTTTTTTTTTTTTTCGCAAAATTGGCTGATAAGCGATTCTGTTCTTTAACTCAGGGGTGGTAGTTTTCAGGGGCTACGCCTGATTTCAGGGTTTTCCAAATAAGTATTCAGGGTTTCACAGAATGCTTTTCCATGATTTGACTTTTGTTCATTTTCGCCCTTTCCTCCTTAGCGAGAAACCAAGCTGAACATTACACATGTTCATTTTTATATAAGGTAGAATTTTTTTTTTTCACTATCTAGGTTACGGGCTTTTACATGACAGAAATTTCAATTCTTACATAGTTTCCTTTTACATTCTTGAGGCTTGAAGTCCTGATTTTCTTAAACAAGTTAAATGAGTATGAAATATTTATCTTCCTATTTGATATTTTACGTTGATTCCATTAACATTTACAAATAATTTGAATGCCCCTCCAATAAAAAGAAAAGACCTGTTCAAAAACATCCCTCAAAAAATTTCTATGACTGCAATCTGTGCTATCCTTCTCTACATTAAATGCATCCCTGCAAATAAAACATAGAGCATTAGAAAAATTTCAGGCTTCATTACATTTCACCTTTCACTTTCAGGGTTTTTAATGTTGAGTCACTATCACCCCTGTTAACTTCAGAAAAGACCCAAAAGTTATGGGCTTTTACACAGAAATATGCTATGCGTTATTTTGATTTCAGATTTGCGTTTTGAATGAATAATGTGTAAAATATCCGTTTTGTTTGATCAGCATTTTATGAAGGGTCCGTTTTGTTTGATCGTATTTTTGTGAAAGGTCCGTTTTGCTCGATCGTATTTTTTTGAAGGGTCCGTTAACGGACCCGAATTTCCTCTGGCCAGACCCCTGTATTGCTAATGCTCTAAAGAAACTCAATTACACCTCAAAGATTCAAAAAATTCAGGGCAAGGACTCAGTCACCTTTCTCACCTTTTAGTTTTGGTCACTTTTTGTCACCTTATGGAATTTTTGTCACCTTTTTAAACCTTTCTTGAAACGTGTTTCAGAAAATCTATTTTTGATGAATAAAATCTTTGAAAAGTATGAAAATTATTTTCCTTACCTAAAAATAAATGGAAGTTTGGAAGAAAAAAAGCAAAAATCTGTCATGCAACCATTAAAAAAGTGTTTCAACTGTAGCTCATTCACAAAACAAAGACGTCTAGAAGCACCTGTTTAAAAGTTTCAAGTTGTTATTTTCAAACTTTGGAGATTCTTATTGTTTTTCATACTGTAAAACTTTTTTGCAAACGCTAGATTTGAAATGTTATTTTGGCTCCTGCTAAGATAATTTTGTTATTTAAGATTCGCGGATGATCCCGAATAATATATTTCAGTTTCTGATAGTACTGAATATCGAATATGTTCACATTGTTAAGGTAGGTTTAAGGTCACCAGTTTTTTTGATCTCTTGACCTGTAATGGATCCCCTTCCACATTACAAATCTGCATTCTGTGTTTATTATTATTCTTTACAACTCTCTCAGTTTAAAAAAATGTCAAGTTTTAAAACTTGAAAAAAATCTTTGGTAAGCAATCTTGCTTAGTGATGGCTCACTGTGGCATATGAATTGAGGAACCGTTGCTTTGCCTTCCACTGCTTGTAGAAATTCAGAAATGATCCGCCAACATTGGAAATTGCTTTTTAATGAAATTAATGAATATTTTTTGTTGGAAATTTCTTTAATATATTTCGCTCTGCAGAAAATTTTGTCAGTTAAAATTTTTTATGAATTTAAAAGTTCTTTGATGTTGAGTTGAAATTTTTAAATTGTATTATTGCGTGTCATGCTTAAGGTTTAAATTTTTCTGCATGCTGTGAATATTTTATATATTTTTGAAACTTTTTTTGCAATAACATTAGTTATTATGATTTTTTAATAACTTCATTTAAAATTACTTTTTGTACCTCTCACTGCAAAAATGAATGACTAATCCATTGGAAAAAAATTTTTTATAAGTTTAACATGTATATTTTTGCTGTTGTATGTGAGGATTTTGTTAAATAGTTAATAAAAAAAAAAACATTTTCACAGCACAGTGCTCACAAGACTTAAAATATAAATTAAAAGTTTTTCTCTTCTCAGTATTAGACATGTGTCATTGCATATTTTGAGACCCCCCCTTCCCCCCAAGCAAAAGACATTAACACTTTTATTCATATGAAATAATATCTTCTGTTTTATACTTCAACATTATTTTATTTTTACCTTGTAAGTTATCATTTGGTTTTTTTCATTTATTTTTTCACTCATTCTCTATTGTCAATATTTTTTAGTGAACATTTATGCTTTGTATTTAAAAAAACAAGAAAAAGAATGCTGATGATTTTGCAATGAGCTATTAAAAGTATGAAAAAAATAAAATATGTTCATTAAATACATTGTCATTATCTTTACTTCATAATTTCAGGTGTTAATTTAATTGATTTCAAACAAAAATCTTTGAACATAACATAGAGCTTACACTGAAAGTTTTTTGAAAATATATCCTAAACTGGTTTATTCGAAATCTGAGTCTTTTAAAATAATATGTAGGCCATTTTGGTAAAAGTCGGAAAAAAGGATAATCGTTTTCGGCTTTTTGATTTCTTAACAAATTACTTTTGGTCACCTTTTAGTTACTTTTTTGTCACCTTTCTCACCTTTTTCAAAGACTATCAGCAGTCCTCGCCCTGAAAATGTGAACATAAAGATTTTCCTTTCATGCAAATAAAAGTTTTGACAGCTGAATAACACACAAGCCTTTCTATTGCATATTTTATACTTTGAGTGTAAATTTTAATGTTTCGCTATAATATGCACAATAAATGGCAGGGCATTAAAAACATAAAAAAAAAAAAAAAACAAAAACGCAGGACACTCAATTTTATGTTCTAGTTTTTTTTCATAGAAGACTAACAAAAATAAGTATATATATTTTTTGTTAGTCTTGTATGCAAAAAATCTCAAAGTGAGTGAAAAAAGAAATAATTTGCATTTGTTTATATTTTTTGTTAGTCTTGTATGCAAAAAATCTCAAAGTGAGTGAAAAAAGAAATAATTTGCATTTGTTTATATTTTTTGTTAGTCTTGTATGCAAAAAATCTCAAAGTGAGTGAAAAAAGAAATAATTTGCATTTGTTTCCAAGTTCTTTAGCCTCTATAAAAGCAAAATGATCTATTAAAAAGCATCTATCATTTTAAAAACATGTTATGAAACTTTTATAAGCTCTGAAGATGACCATTATAATGGTGATTTTTTGTATAAATCTTTTAATCTGTTTCAGGATGTTTTGGAACATTGGATCAAAATTGTTTGTCCCTGGTATTTCTTCAAGATGTGTTAGAGCATCAAACATTGCTAGTCCAAATGGTAAAAGATTAGTTTGGAAGACATTCGAGAACCGCTTTTTCCATCTTGAAAGAAAAGCTAAGCAGAGCAAACACATTGCTTATAGAAGTTTAAAATATGCTATATTTGGCAGCATTACGATTGGACCCTTTGTTTGTTATCAGCTTTTGGATTCTTATCAAAAAAGACAAGTGGATGTGACACTTTCCGGTATTGTACGATTTTTCAGGTTGGTATGTTTTACCATTTTAGTTTAGAAATCAAAGAATTGATTAACTGGTTCTAATTAGATATGCTATATATTGTTTACAAAGCATTGATGTTGCAAAAATTGTTGCTTTCACTTACTGATGTTCGAAAATAAGATATTAAACATGAAAGTTTTTTTTTTTTTTGGAAATGGATTTATGAAAAATAAATTTACAGCCTATATATTAATTTTCATCTCAGTTTTTTAGCAATGAAAACACAATCCATAATAATATTGATATATTATTTATTTAATATGCCTCTTTTTCAACAAGTAATAAAGGAATAGGTAACTAATGTCTGAGCTGCCAACTTTTGAAAATCAAAAGAAGTTTGAAACGGGGGGGGGGGGTAAAATGGCATATTTACTGAATATAATGTGATGAGTAGTCACAGTTTTGCTGTTAGTCAAAAAATTACTTAAAAGTTGTTTTTGAATTCCTTTTGTGTTGAGATTGAATGCTCTGCTTGGGTCAACTAGTCTATCTTTTTTTTAATAACTGTTGAACCTCATTACAATCTACTCCAAGGGACCTTCAAAATCAATTTGTTTTAACAGTAGTTCATCTTATCGGACAAACAATAAACAGGCAGACGTTTATCAGAAATGTTGTCAGGGATTTGGCCAGAGGAAATTCGGGTCCCTTAATGGACCCTTCACAAAAATACGATCAAACAAAACAGACCCTTCACAAAAATATGATCGAGCAAAACGGACCCATCACAAAAAAAAAACGATCCAACAAAACAGACTCTTCACAAAATGCTGATCAAACAAAATGGACCTTTCACCCATTATCCATTCAAAAAGCAAATCTGAAATCAAAACAATTCATAGCATATTTCTGCATAAAAGCCCAGTATTTTTGGGCCTTTTCTGAAGTTAAAGAAGGGAATCGCTTACTTTTGCACAAAAAAAAAAAAAAGTGGGCACACTTCTGGCCTGCTATGCTCCAGCAAGTGATAAATGTAAAATGTAGCACTTTTTGTTGGCTTCTTTTAAAGAAATTAACAACTTAAAAAAGGTAGTTGTTTTGCTTTAATAGTTCTGCTTGTTTGTTTTATCGTATGTAAATCAAAATGGCTTGCTGCTATGTTGCTGTTGTAGATTTCTCTGGAAATGCAGAGTAAGGATTTTTCTCTCTGCTCCTGACTTAAACAAAAAGGAATTATTAATAATAGCAATTATTGGCGAAATGAACTTAGAACTGCAAACAGATAACTAGGGTTGGAGAAAAAATGGAATTGCTTCTGATAATGACCAGCTTTTCAAAATTATCGCCATTTGATGTCTTTGGTACGATGTTTTGACCTTATTTTGACAGAAAATTATCTGTTTTTTTTTTTTTTTTTTTTGATGCTTACAAGGGTTGTGTTTTGGTTATATTCAGGAATAATTAATGTATTTTTCGTCTGTTAATATTGGCAGTCCAATATTGTCTGTTTTGCTCTGTCTCCCAACTTTCGTATTTTTTCCTTCCAATTTTTGGCGAATATGTCGGTGATTATTAATGACATTCATCATATAAACCTGATGAATTCTAAAATTATTTGACTTTAATTTACCGTTTTTTTCTTCTGATACTTTCATTTTGAAAATGTGATCTCTGCATCCAATATGAAAATCAAATTTTACTTATTTTTCAAACTAATTACTCTTTGTTAGGAGGCAAATAAATGAAAATTCACTTTATTTTTGTTCAGATCATTATTTTAAAAATTTTAAAGCAAAATTAAGTTTCTGAGTCTTTTAGTTGTTCTTTTATGAGTCTGAATGTTAAACACTGAATGGATCGTTTCATTTTATTTTTGCATTTATTATGTAACAGATATTAATAATATGTTTATCACAGACCTTTAAAATGCAGTTGTAAAAATATTTTACCAAAATGAACTCGTTTATATGCCATTTTTATGCTTTTGATGCTATCACTTTGAAAACTACAATCTCTTTGCATCCGCTACAGGAATCGGATTTTTCACATTTTCGATGTTTAATACCCGGTTTCAAGAGGAAAGAAAATAAATGAAATTAATTTTTATTTTTATTAAATGAAAAAAAAAAAATTGCATTTTTTTCAGAATTGTTCGATTTTCGCAAAATTATTTGATATTTCACAAAATAATTTGGTTTTTCACAAAAAACGGATCCTGTGGAAAATCCTGGACAGAACCTTGGTTGTTCTTTTCAGCAAAATTCGTTTTAAGCAGGTTCACATTAACGTTGTTCGACGGTTTATATTTAACATTATGGGCATAATCCTTGATTGTGGAAAAAAATGCTGTCAGTCGATGATCATGGAAATTCTGTACTGCATATTTTTCTTATGTGTAATGGATTGTAAGTAAATTTAAGTGATAATTATTATCATTATTTTGAAAATTCTTAAAATTTCTTTAGATTTTCTATGTTTATTTATCTGTCTGTTTCTTTACCATAGGTCTCTTGTTGTTGGTTTAGCAATCTCTGTTGATTACTGGATAACATTATATGGATTAGATGAGGTATTTTCATTTTGAATAGCACTGGGTATTTATTACTGCTTTTGCAAATACAGTCAAACCTGTCTATCTTGAATTTCACGAGACAGAAGAAAAATTGGAGATATGGAGGTTTCGAGATACAGAGGTTGTAATAAAATTTACAAAAATAAGGAATTGTAACAAAGTCCAATATTTAATGCATTGTTTTGCTCTGATATTGTTGAATATTTCTGTACCTCAGAACCAGACTAACGTAAGTCCATTTTCGTCATTTTTCAGTAGAGGGGAAAAACGATGTATTCGACAATCGTTTTTCCCCTCTACCGAAAAATGACGAAAATGGACTTACGTTAGTCTGGTTCTGAGGTACAGATTTTACTGTACGACATGTTGTGAATCTACGTTTTACTAATTGTGATGACTATATTAATAGCAAGTTAATGCATTCCTTTAAGTACGAACATAGTCTTTGCATGATTGTGCAAAAGATGATTTTTGTCTCCAAGTTATACCATTGATAAAGGTGGCTGGAGATGAAATTCAAAAATGAGAGTCATCAAAATTCGAGATGCAGAGGTTTTCACGAAAAATCAGTCGGGATGAACATGAGAAAAAACATCAAATTTATGCTGTAAAAGCAGGGAAATTGAGAAATTTTGATATAGAGAGATTTTTGAGATAAGCAGGCTCAAGGTAAACAGGTTTGACTGTATTAAAAACTCATTTTAAATTTAATTTTCTTGAGAATTTTTTTTAACCAATTCTTTCATATTTTAGCATTTTTCAAAATGTTATGTTGCTTCCTTACTATTTATTATTATTTTTTTATTTAAAACATCATTCAATAGTAAATGTCTACCCTATTACTTCTTTGGGTTAAAAGCTAGGTTGTGAAGAAGAAAAAATATACAGTATTACTGTTGGGTTGTTCCAATAATGCTAGCATAGAATTAGGAAATGTATAAATTATTTTTACTGTTTGTTGTAACAAGTGAAAAACTTGAATTAATTTTACATAAAATTTGTGTTTTTAGACTTGATAACTTTTATTTTAATACCTACAAAAAATCATCAACAAGCATATTTTTAACCACCCACAGCAGTTTGGTAGTCCTCAAGTTTCATCCTATGTGGGCTAACTTTCTCGTTTGATTTGCAAAGTCATTGATGTTTAAAAAAAATCTTTAAATTAGTTTTAAAAAACTAAAAAGTGTGCTTTTAGATGCTCTTATAATGCATCAACATGTAATATAAGTAACATAGTTTATATAATGTAATTTAGCCTTTAATATTAAAAATGGTAAAAATATATTACATTTATATTTGCAAAGAACGTGAATTTTATCTTTTATTCAGAGTTACATACAAACCCACAAGTTAAACTAACAAAAGTGTATTAATGATATCAAAAGATTAAAATGATATGTTTTGCACCTTTGAATGTGTTCTCAATTGAATGTTACCGAAAATTTCTTTCATCTGCAAAGGATTCCAAAGAATATGCAGATGCTATTAAAAAATGTCATGAGGCTTCTGCAAATAGACTTCTTCAAGGATGTCTAAGAAATGGTGGACTCTACATCAAGCTGGGGCAAGGACTGGTGTCCCTCAACCACATTTTGCCCTCAGAGTATGTTGAAATCCTCTCTGCTCTGCATGACAAAGCTCTTGCTCGTAAAGAAGAAGAGGTTTGTTTTTATTATATTTTTTATTATTTTTTTTTTTTGCAAGTTGGGATGTTTATCCCAAGTGATATTTCATGTTAATTTGATTAATTTTATTGCTATGACAATAGTCACATAATGTTTTTCCCTTTTTTTTAATATCTATTTGTAAAAACCTTTATTACAAATAGATATTATAAAAAGAACAGCATGTCATTCTTTCTTTTTGTTTCAGTGATTTAATAAATCTCGTAGACTTCGTAAAAATCACTATCATATCGCCCTTAGCAAGTTTAAACATGCTTTTAAGATAAGTTTCTAAATTGATATTACAGTCAGTTTTCCATCTTATAAAAAATAAGGACATAATAATAATGTAATAAAAAACCATAATCATTATACCATTTTTATTACTTCAATCATATGATGCATTACTGTGACACTGCCGAAATTAGGAGAAATTTGGTGCTTGATTTTCATTTACCATTTAGAAAGAACTTGAAGACAAGCATGTTACAATTTCTGTTATAATATTTTCCAGCATTATTCTTGGTTCTGTTTGAATTTGATAATGTTAACTACAATAGGCACTGCATCCTTATTTCATTTTGATTATATTTCACTCACAATTTTGCATGTACAGCATCATTGCACATCAGTGCATAAAGAATGATTTTGTAATGAGTGATGAATAACTTGCAAATTTTCAGTGGTTGCGTAGAATAGGTTTCATTTTGTATTCATGAGTAAATGCTAAGTAGTTATGCTGTAATTTTTTTTAATATCAATCACATTTTAGTTTGATTTCTATTATTTATTTTATGCTGAGGCTTATTACCATATTTTTTTTCTATTATTGTAAATGATATCTGCTCTAGGTGTTGTTAAAAAGTTTTTGCATATCCTTGTTTTCTTTTACTTTAGCTTGAAACATTATTCCAAGAAGATTTTGGGAAATCACCCGAAGAAATGTTTTCAGAATTCGACAGGAAACCTATCGCCGCTGCCAGTCTAGCTCAGGTTTTCAAAGCTGTTACTCACAGTGGAGAGGCTGTAGCTGTTAAGGTATGTTTGCTTATGGAAAAGAAAATCAAAGTTTAATAGTATTCTCTGTACTGTGGTTTCTAACCAGTTGTTGGGATCCCCTATGGTTTGGCAAGGGGAATGTACGTATGTTGGAAAGTTAAATCACTGTTGTAAATAGATAAGTTAACGACATGTTAAAATGCAGTAAAATCTCATTACATCTAGTACCAATACAAGGAAGCATCCATTTCAATGAAATAAATGTTCGGACCTGTTTTTATTTCTATTACATTGTTTGAAAATTAACAATTGAATTGTCCAGTTTTCAGTGCTAGAAGATAGTTAAGGCCAAAAGCGTGGCTAAGCATACTTTGAAATTAAGTATATTTTCATAAAGTGTTTTGATTATTATACTAATCTAGATAAAGGTCTGAACTTGTAATGCAATTTCTAAATAGGTTACCAGCCCCTCAAAAATTAACCATGTCGAATCCTTCGTCTCGTCTTTATGTTTTTGTTACTCTTTTATTTAGCTTAAAATTTTTCCTCAAATTATCCTTTTGGTTTGTTTTTCTAAATTTTGAATTTTATTCATCTATTTATTTCGGCAAAAATATGCAAAATTCTAGAAGTTTTATGTCTTTTACAAATTAAACAATTCCAGTTTTTAGTTCTTTTTCTACTTTCTGGCAGTTTGGTGCAGTACAGTCGACGCTCGTTATAACGACCACTCGTTATAAAGACCATCCTAATATAACGACCGGTGAGAAAACCCCCAACTGTATCCCAATATACTCTATGTTCTACCTCTTATAGCGACCATTCGTTATAAAGACCGTTTTCTGTAGGACGGGGACGGTCGTTATATCGAGCGTCTAACTGTATAGCCTATTAGGGCTCTTGCGCCAGAAGTCTCAATGAAACTAAACAACCAACTATTTTGAATACTAAATGATATTTTGGTGTCTTATATTTTCAGTAAATGTACCTTTGACTGTTTTGAGTTCTTCATACTTTGCATTTGTTCTCTGGGAGTTCTTAACATCTGTTCTATAATTTCAGGCCCAATATATTGATTTGCGGCAACGGTTTAATGGTGACACCAACACTATCTATCTCTTGCTTACACTTATTGGCTGGATGCATCCAAATTTCAACTTTTCTTGGGTAATGGATGTAAGTAATTTTTAATTTACTTTTTCCCCTACTTCTCAATACTATAAATAATTTGGGTCTTGATGCAATGATTTCACAAGCTTAGTATAGTATGTTAATTGGCATGCATGAAACAATGCTTAATGATCCTAATTTTCAATTTATAGTCATGTGTTTGCTATTATGTAACTCATTTATGAAAAACTTCTAATTCATCTCGTTTTGTTAAGCATAAGATAAGCTTCGTAAAAATTTGTAATTTGCTCCTTTAGCTAGCTTACCTGTTGTTAATAAAGAAGGTGATTGTAATCTTTTTAGTATTCCATTAATCAGTTCTTAAATTAATGCTCTAAAATACAATGACAATTTTACTTTGTCAACTAAACCAACATTTTTCTAATATTATTGTTCCTGTTGGGAAGGCTTTTAAATTTAATACCTTACCTTCTTCTAAACAATTCGGTTAGGCATCTTACGGCTTCAAATATTAACTTCAATTCAAAAAATTTCCAAAGGGCCATTCGACGAAAACGCGGCTATCTTGTCCTGCACATGACGCTCATGTATTTCTTTAAAAGGTTGTGATTTTAAAGGGTAAAGAACAACATTTGGCTGGGGAAAAAATCACAAACCGGTGTGGGACTTCTTAGACAAAAAACTTTGTTCACCATCTTTTAAAATTATTACTTTTAACGAAACACATGAGCGTAACGTGTGGGACGAGATGGCAGCGTTTGCGTAGTATGGCCCTAAACCTCTTAGTGCCAATACTGTTAACTGTTCTGTTTAAGGGTTTAATTTCAATTTCTGGTGTGTATATGGTTGTTACCCAAGCTTACAAGGTGGTGAAATTGTTCTTTTTGACAAATCATCTTATGGGGATAAAACTAATGATTTTACTTCTTCTGGTCCATATTTGCAATTTCTAAAGATCCTAGTGACAAGGAGTTGGGCGACTGTTTCTTCTGGTGTCAAGTCAGTGCATTTCATTCCTATAAATACTAAATGCTGTTTTTCTTTCTATTAATTGTTCTATATTTTATGCTTTACCTAAGGTCCATAAAACTGGTATTCCTTTCCGGCCTGTTGTTGACAATTTTGGTAGAGTTGCTTAGAAACTTGATAAATATTTAGTGTATGTTTTTTCTTCTTAAGTCAGAATATATTTATGGTCAAACATTCTACTGATTTTTTTTTTATTTTTAAAAGGATTTATTATCAACTAGCTCTTTTATAACTTCTTTTGGATTAAATCCTTATTTACAAACGTTTCAGTTAAGGGTTCTTTGGTATGCCTTAGGGGTAGATTTTCTGAATATCCTTTCATCTCCAAAAAAATGGAGAATTTTATTTCTTACTTGTACCTGTTCATAACATTTGTTTATTTTAATTGCCAAAATTTATGCAATGTCAGATGGTCTGGCTATAGGAAAGTTACTTAGCACCATCCTTTGAGGCAGTTACATGCACTACTTTGAGATTATTCGAAAAATTAGTTTATGTTTTACATTTGCTACGTTGATGATTGTTTTACTCTTATGTAGATAAGTCAGTTCAGTATTGAAGAGGCTATATTTATTTTAAAGTCCATTGACCCTCACATTAAATTGTTTTGTGAGAAAGAACAAGACAAATGCATTCCCTTTCTCAATACTCTTGTTTCTCGTTCCGAGTGCAGCTTTGAAGCTAGTTGAGTTCAAGTTCAGTTTAGGTTATTTCATGTACAGTGGCAATAGATTTTTCGAGAAGTTTATTGTTTTAATGACAGGTGTTATGCAATAAATTTTGATTTAAGATTTCATTTTGTCTTTTTTTTTTCGTCCCCAGTTTTTGCTATTAAACTGCATGTAACTCCACCTTGCTGCTTTCCTCGGAAGACTCTTCATGCCAAAGCTTTTTGCCATGAAAAAAGTGTTCCTTATAACCCTGAAATATGTGTCAACAACAATATTTGCAATAATTGCTTATGAATACGTTGTTGTCTTGTGGTTGAAATATCTTTCTGTTAATGTGATGACTTTTTTGAATTCTTATTTCAGTAGTATCTGAAAGAAAGTTTGTCAGAAGAGTTGGACTTTGTCCGCGAAGGCAGAAATATGGAGAGATGTGCCAAAGATCTCAAGCACCTGTTGTACGTTCACGTTCCGGAAGTGCACTGGAAATTGAGCACAGAGGTAAGGACTGTACAACCGTCTTGGCAATTTTTTTTCATGCATTCATATAGGAACAAAGCTGCATAGTTTTGTGTAAAATTAGTTTTCTAATACATTCACATATTTGGGACATAATGCTTTATGTGCCAAATTAAGTTAACAATGAATTTTCAAATATATTTTTGGTTTCTTGAGTTGCAAATACATCAAAAGTCATTTTTACCTAGCATAAAATTTTTGAGGGTCTAAGGCCCCCGACGGGACTTCTAAGTCCCGTCGGGACATAAAGGGTTAAAGACATACAGCTGCCGGTAGATACGAATGTGCCGAAAACGTCACAATGTTCCATTGTGGAATAAATCATTTAGCTACTGAGGCAAAATGGTTCTGAAGGTATGTGCCGAATTCGGCACACCTGACGTTAGAAGCAAAAGTAATAATTTTACCAAAAGAAGAATTTGAAACACTTATTGTGTAAAGGGCAACTTTTTCCTGTTTACCTAATCGTGCTACACTGAAGATAAATTATATGCAGTGACTGCTATTTATTTGAATCATGACTGTTTTGGACAGTTCTGATGCAATAAAGCAATGTATGTAATTGTTCTTTTAAAGTTAATTTTCCATTCAATTTAGATAACTTAATTTAATTTTTAATTAAATGAGATAAAGCATCATTAAAAGAATGGGGTTCACCCAAAATATTAATTCTTTGATTATTTAAAAAATGCTTAGTAAAACTGTATGAAAACGCAGTTACAAAATTCAATTTTTATCTTGTCTGTTTTGAAAAATATCTGCTGTTGATTGTTAACAACAGGTAGTGAGCACTTTTTTTTCTTTTTAATGTCATTGAACTACTTATACTCCTCCGAATTCTTACCTAGTTACTCCAATGTTAATGCTGCCGGTAACAAAATCTAGAGCACAGACATCCCATCAACACCACATCCCCTATGTCTTGCTGGTTTTGTACGACTTTTCTTGAGAAAACTCACTAAAAAGCGAAATACCTGCCTCCTCTCTTTTGACTATTTACGAAAAAATATATATATATATTAGTGGCGTACTGAGTACTCAGTACTTTGCCCATTTACTGAGTACTCGATACTTGGCTAAATTTTGATCAGGTACTCGGCCAATGTCGAGTAATTGTAAAAATTGAATATTTTTCATGATAATGAAATTTTTGAAAAATTTACAATTGCTTTATTCAAAACAGACAACTGTGTTCTATGTGTAAGTCAAAAAAAAAAAAAAAAACTCAACTTATTAAATCAATATATAGTAAAAGTTAGCTAATGCCTATGTCCTTTCTACGTTGCAAATTCATGAATGTGCATTTGTGTGTAACTATCTTTTCCGTATCACATATTAGTGTGTTAAATTCACCTTTGGCCAGGAACAGTTTAATGTGATCCCTAAAATGAATATTCACAGCCTGATAACAAGAAACCTTTCAATCATATTCCAATTTATTTTGAATCATTTGAAAACTTAGATTACAAATTTTTTAAACCATCGTTTTACAGATTCTAGTTCTTGGTATAGTGATAACAATATATAGGTGTAAAATTAGGTAATTTTTATAATCGTAAAATAAAGTTTGTGACTTTTTTAGGTTAAGTAATACTAAGGGAAAAAATAAAAATGCTATGAAAATCTTTTGATGATCTAAGTCATTGCAATTTTAACTTCGGTGCAACAAATGTCATACCGTGTACTGGGTACTTGGCCGAGTAGTAAAAGGCAGAGTACTCGGTGTACTCAGCTAACTCGGTATCTCTAATATATACGTATATATATATTATTAGGGCCTCTATATAGGCTTATAATACATATATATTACTGAAGGGAGGACAAAGAGAAAAAGACTACACTGGTACACTAAATTTTTGTGGGAATTAGTAAGTGATATGCACTTGATTTAATTAAGTAGTGTGTTTGATTCAAATACTCTGCAGTTATTTTATGTTGAAGTTCGATTTGTTCTGTTTTTGATGATTTGATTCATTACATGGGCTGATTCAATTACGTGGCAAGCACTGCACTTTTTTTTAATCATTGCAGATATGTTTAATTCTAAACATTCTTCTCATTGCCAATTTTGCATTTGTTTGTTTTTAAATCAAAAAATCAATGTGTAGATAAAATTATTTTATAAGTTTCTCTTTTTATTGTTTAAACGAGAGAAATCATTATTAGTAAACAATAAAGTATCAAATTTTTGCAGAAAAATTATTGAATGAAAGAGAAAGACATTTAGTTACACTTATGTGTATAGATGAAATTTATATGTGACATATGCACCATTTTGATTCCTGATTTTCTTTCATAGCGAATTTTGACTGCTGAGTTTATAGATGGTGTAAGCATCAGTGATGTGAATGGAATTAAAAAAATGGGACTTGACACTGCAGATGTAAGTTATACTTTACCTTTTTTAACTAGTGAAATTTAAAACAAATTTAATTAATCTTTTGTTTTTTGTCCAACTTTCAGAATAAAAGTTAACTACTTACAATAAAATTATTAGCAAAACTTTTAACTAATATAATAATGATTTTAATCTTTTTTGAGTCTCTTTAAATGGAAGTAAATAAAATCTAATGTGTTACAAAAATGTTCTTCAAACTAGTGCCTATAAACAACTGTCAAGGAAGAGTTTTCTTTTAATTAAATTTGCATAATGTAATTAAAAAGCTTTTGTTTTGTATTGAAGACACTGAATATTAAATTAAATTTTTACGAACATTTTAGGTTGGGAGCAAAGTAGTTCGAACTTTTGCTGAACAAATATTCCATACGGGATTCGTTCATGCTGATCCTCATCCTGGCAATGGTAAGAAATCTTGTTTGATAACAATTATTTGGAAAAGTCTTCAATGTGATAAATAAATTCGAGGCAAGTTGCACAGTAGACAAACCTTTGTCTCCTCACGGTGAAACCGGTTGGTTTCTGAAGTTGAAGATAAATAAGTTCAAATTTATCATAGAGCCATGTGCAAGCAAAATTGCAATGAACTAGATTGATCATGTTTGATATTTGTATTTATGCAACATTTATACTAGAGTATACTTAGAGCATTTATTAAGTGAAAATTTATATTATGTTTTGAAAATATTTTGAAGCAAAAAATTCATAAATAAATAAAAATAAAATTGAATAAGAATTTCTAATTTCATCCATGTAGTTTTTGTGAGGAAAGGGAAAAACAACAGTGCTGAGATCGTATTGCTCGACCATGGCTTATATGAATATTTGCCAGAAAAGAATCGCATCTCCTTGTGCAAGCTGTGGAGATCTATTGTTCTGAACAATCATCGCCTTATGAAAAAATATTGTGAAGAACTAGACGTCAAAAGTGCGTAGTGGCTGCAGTGAAATTCTAGTACTATTACTTACATTTTAATGCCAGATAAAGTAATTATTATAATTTCTTGAATAACTTTTTAACTCATAGATTACTATTTGTTCTGCGAAATTCTGATGCAAAGGCCACTGCATCGGAAACAGATGCACATCCCTAATCGTCTGAGCGATGCCGATGCTGCATACATGAAGGAAATGGCCAAGAACCATTTCGATAGAATCATGGTTGTGATACGCAGCCTGCCTCTCCCAATGCTTCTAGTATTTAGGTAAATTTTATTGCTTTTATTTCATTACTAGCTGCACCCGCAGACTATGTTTGTGCTATAAACTTTAAGAAAAACAAAAGTTCACACAGATGCTTGGTTAGAAACTTCATTTTATACTATGTAGAAGTACATCTTATATTCCATGCAAACATTACCTTATGGGGAGAAATATTTTGGAGAGGTTTAACATTTAGTAGAAGCTCAATCATTATTATTATTATTATTATTTTGTTTCTGAATGCCTATTTTATGGGGGGGGGGGGACTTGATAGATCCACATTTTAACCCTACTTGTTCTAATAATTCATACTTAGAATATTTCCTTAAATAATTTTTTTTTTTCTATGCTTTGAAAACCACTTTCTAGCTGAATTGTAGATATTGAACCTTTTCCCATGTTGGACTCTTTTTATGAAGTCACATATAAATCTCCTGGAATTTTGATTTATTTGTTTATATTGCTTTTTTTTTTTTTTTTACTGTTTTCTTGGTGGCATTTTGCTTCTTTTTCTTTCTTTTCTTGCAAGTTACTCATTTTTTATCGTAGGTGACAAATGAAATTCATGAAAATTATTGAGAAAAATATATAACTTAAGTGTGACATTAAAACTTGGAAAAAAAAAGTGATGTATGAAAAAATATAACTTAAGAAAACATGGCTATTTAGAATCAGCTATTCAGCATGGAAATTTGAAAAGAGGGAGAAGGGATCATTTAAACATAATAGTGATAATAATAAAACCATTTCAAACCATATCTGCAATCCTTTTTGCAGTTCCTATCTCCTTGAACGAAATGAGTATATATTTTAACCAAAATCGGAAAAAGGGTCAAGTTATTTGAATTAAAGCACATTTCATGAGGGAAAATTTCACCGTATTAAGGAGTTTCTTAATGCAGTCTAGTCTCGAATACTCGAAGTCCTGAAGGACTTCCTAAAAGCTTTGAGTTTTTGGGAGTTCTCGGAACCTTCTCAATGAGTTTGAGACCCTTTGAAAACTTAAAGATATAGGAATATCCCAATTATAAGGCTCTGAATTATCGAGACTCGACTGCATTCTTTTTATTTACTTTTTTATTGCAAAGAAAATAACTATTTGAATAACTTCTCTAACTCAATGAACTCAAATCAGACAGTTTGATAAAGAATATCACACTAATTCTAAGATTGCTTTTCTTTTAGATGCATGGTACATATCTAATGTAATGTTAAGCATGTGAAAATTTCAAATTCCTTTTTTCAGAAATATCAACACTGTCCGATCTTTAATCAAGGCTCATGGAGATTTGGTGGACCGTTACTCCATCATGGCCTCTATTGCTTCCAGAGGTGCCTATGACACAGTCAACAAGAATTTTCTGCTCTCACTTGTTGGTTGGGTGGATATGATGAGGCTGGAGATGAAATTGTGGTAAGTCATTGTTCAGTAAAGTTATCGAAATTTTGTCTAAGGGGGGAGGACCATCGGAGTATTTCTTAACGTTTCTTTCTTTTTATGCATTGAATGAAGACTTATTTTTCTATCTTGTCCCATGTTAGTTTCTAGAATACGAGGAGACATGAGTAAATTTAACTTGCTCCTCTCAAAACAACAGTTTCCTCCTGTTGAAACTGGAATTGCGGGTAAAATGTAGTACAAAGCAGGTTATTAATTTGACCATCTGCAGCAGCTCTTGTCTCCATCAGGTTAGGGATTAGAACAGTAGTTTCCAACTTTTTTAAGGCTATCATCCACAAAATGGATAATATATCTGTATCTCAGAACCAAACTAACGTATGTCAATTTTCATCATTTTTCATTAGAGGGCGAAAACTATTGTCGGATGCATGCAAAGGATGAGACTCGCGCTCTTTTAATGCTGCTAAATTATTATGAAGGAATTTCTTTTCTATGAGTCGATGTGGAATAAGATTCCGCATACAAATGCAGCAAAAAAGTGAAAATTACCATTTTTGGAATTATGTCGTTCTGGTTCTGAGGTACAGATATTAGCAATCACACCCCCCTCCTACCCGAATAAAAAAAACATTTATTTTAAAAATAAATTAGCTATTGAATTTTTTTCTTAAAATAGTGGAAAAAAATAATTTTAATAATATAGTCAAAAAAAAAAAAAAAAAACCACACCTTTTCTTAGCAGTTTGCTGTAAAATCAAGTATTTGTCAATGAAATGGTTGATATAATGATATTACTTAGTTATAAGAATTGCTTCATAATTGTTGCTTCAGAAAGTTCACATCACAACTCGAGCCCAAGTTTATCATCATTTATTACCAAGCGCCAATAATTATCGATTGGGATGATTTGATGCTCATGCTTTTTAATAGTTTTGTTTTGTGACCAAACAATGACCCAATCCTGGTACTTACCTTCCCCCTCCCCCATTGGGGGTAATCACCTCCAGGTTTGGAACGGCTGGGTTAGAAGGTATCTGATGAAATCACATTATCTGATCATTGACCTCTCACTTTATCTTTTACAAGACTTTGAGTTCACACCCTTTGCCCCCCTCCCCTCCCACGGAAAAGTTTGAACAGATGGGCCTGGTAATAATTTGTATTTGAAATCAATTTTTTTGCAAAAAATAAAATATATTTTTTAAGAAATTGCTTGACTTTTAAATCAACTAGCATATTGAATATATTTGCCATTTCATTCAAATTAATGCTTTTAAAAACTCACAATGTTTCATGTTTCAGGTGGGAATCTTTCTATATGAATTTCACCATTTTATATCTTCGTCTGCTGATATTATTTGGTCGAGCAACACAAAGCAGTGTCGCACAAGTCATAGAACTGATGAGATAATATGTAAATAGCTATCATCCTCTCCTGTATTATAAAAATACTTAAATACATTTTTTAAAGTTTATCGTTCGTCTTATTTGTCTGTAGTAACTGTACAGTAAGGCAGATAACTAAAACGATTTTTTTAGAATCAAATTGCAATTCTACAAAAGTGTTGCCTTTTCATGCACACCTATCATGCTGAAATTTTGAAAGGTGTGAGCCAATTCCTCCTGGTGCCCTAACATCCCTCAAGAACCTCAAGAAACGTCGATGTTTTGCTTAACTTTTAGGAACCGTGCGGTACATATGTTGTACCATATACCATAAGTCTTTATTCTTTAGAAGACGGGGTTGAAATTTTCACTTGAACCCTTTAGAGCCGGGGATTTTTTCAAGGTTTCATACGTCTGGTACGACAGTTTATACCTTCTCTTTTCAATGGAAAAGAAATCTGTGGTTCAAGTGTTGTACTACCTGGGTCGAAAGAAAAATTTCCAAAAAACAGCCCGGATCCAAAAGGTTAAATGAACCTCCAGCTTTTACATAAATGGCACAGGTATTGCATAACTATCATTTTATTCCAAGCATTTATTTTTTAAACTTACCATATGTCTTTGGTGTAATGCAGTATATCCAGCAGTAATAGGTGTGTAGAAAGCAGTCCAAAAAAGCAGTTTGGCTTTTGTCTGAGTACTTAAGAAATAAAGTATTGTATATTGGTCATTAAACACTTAACTGCACACCTGTTGAGTTACCGTACATCTTTATTATACTTGGCATAATTGGTACATCATTATTCTTACAAACGTGGTAACACCAACTACCGTATTTTCGCGCAGATAAGCCGCGGCATATACGTGTTTAAAAGTTGAATTTTGACACCTGCGGCTTATCTGCCAGGGCGGCTTATACGGTGGAAAAGTAATTCCAATTTTAAAAATCCCTGTTATGTCTATAAGCTGCTTAAAATACACTTTAATACCCAACTGATTCAACATTCAACCATGCTTTGTTGTCATCAGTCATCACCAAAACGTCATCACTGACGACGATGCTAAGATTCATTTCACTTCACCAGCGTTCCTCGAGCGGATTTTTTAACAGATATACCTATCGGCAAAGATAGGATTTTATAAAATATACTTCAGATAAGATGTTAGTTTTTGTTCATCATGAAAGTAATGAAAAACAAAATGAAGGAAAATTTTCTATCTCAACTAAATGTTAGAATGCTATAGCTTGCCGGCTAAAGTTAACCAGTAGCTCTATTCGAACACATCCTTCTTTTTTTTTTCACTTCGTGGCACTCCATAAATGGCAACACTGGATAGGATTCATTCATTCTCACGTGTTTTACTTTTTGCTGTTCGCTAACGTTCGTCGCTCGTGTTGTTTTTTTTTGCTTGAAATTATTGAGATGCCTCGCAGAAAAAGTTACACTGCAGCTTTCAAGCTTTCTGCCATTCAAAGCGCAGAAGTGAAAGGAAATCGGGCAGCAGCTCGAGAATTCGAAGTTGATGAGAAGTGCATCAGAAGGTGGCGAAGCGATAAAGCTTCATTGGAAGTAATGCCGAAAAGCAAAAGAGCTAGGAGAAGCGGAGCTGTTGGGTGGCCTCAACTAGAGGTAAATCTTGAAAAGTGGATCATTGAACAAAGAGAGAAAGGACTGTCGGTGTCGACAGTAAAGATACGCCTTCAAGCTAAGTCGATAGCCCGGCAGATGGATATCGAACATTTCAAAGGCGGAAGCAACTGGTGCTACCGCTTTATGAGGCGGAAAAAATTGTCCGTTCGAACAAGAACAACTGTGGGTCAGCGGTTGCCCGACGACTGGCAGCATAAAAAGGAAACCTTTTTGGAGTTTGTCCGGAAAGTTGTTGCTGATAAAAAATTGAACAACGGACAAATCTTCAATATGGACGAGGTACCCCTCACTTTTGGCATTCCTCCCACGAGAACTGTTAGTAAAGTTGGAGAGAAGACTGTACCTATTATCACAACAGGGCATGAAAAGAGTTCATTTACGTGTGTCCTGGGGTGTTCTGCAAATGGGGAAAAATTAAAACCTGTTTTAATTTTCAAAAGGAAAACCATTCCAAAAGGGAGTTTCCCCAAGGATATCCTAATCAAAGCAAATCCAAAGGGTTGGATGTGCGAAACTATTATGCTGGAATGGCTGGAGGAGGTTTTTCGTCGCAGGAATGGTTGTTTTTTCCAGCCCCAGAGTTTGCTGATTTTGGACTCGATGACATCTCATCTCAAGGACTCAGTCAAGTCCAGGTGCAACAAGATGTCGACGAGCTTGGCGGTCATCCCTGGAGGTTTAACAAAACTCCTCCAGCCATTGGACCTCACCGTCAATAAATCGTTCAAAAGCCAGATGCGGTCCAAATGGGAGGAGTGGATGCGCAATGGGTTGCACTCTTACACGGAATCCGGCCGCATGAGGCGAGCAACGTACGAGGAAATAGCAAATTGGGTTTCCTCATCTTGGAATTCGGTGACAACTTCAACGATAATAGCTGGATTCCGAGAAGCGGAAATAATTGATGTAAACTTACCCAGTGCCGCGGACTTTTCCGATACGTCGGATATTGACTCTGACGATAATGAGAACTTGGACGAATATTTAAATTTGTTTTGCTCCGATGACTGTGACTCCGATTTTGAAGGTTTTGATGAATAATTTGTTTCCCTATTTTAATTTTTTTAAATAAATTGTATTGCTTTTTGTTCTTAAAAAAAATGCCATTATTAAGCCTAATGTCACACGAATTTTAAACTTATTAATTAGACATTATACATGAAATAGATAAACAAAACAAAAAAGGTAAGTCTTTTATATATATATATACATCTTTTGAAATAATATGAATGATTATATGGTACCTGAAGAATCGCAGGTTGATTATATAGCGAAACTAAACTGCGGCTTATACTCCGGTGCGGCTTATCTGATGTAAACAATTTTTCTCCCCCCCAATTTTGGTACGTGCGGCTTATACGCCGGTGCGGCTTATCTGCGCGAAAATACGGTACATACTTGACGTCCGGGTTGCAACTGCACTACACGTACTCCCGGTCAGTGCCGGTTACCGTTAAAGTGGAAGTAGAAGTGTAGGATACAACAGTATTTAGCGAAACAAATCATTAATGCAGATATTGCAGCTGCATTTGTTTGCATGGCTATCCATACTGTTTTAGGGGGGGGGGGGGATTGCTTGGAAAAATATTGTGGTAATCTTCCATTGTAAAGGTTTGTTTGTCAACTGCAAGGAAATGAGTTACAGTTTTTTGAGTACTTAAATAGAGCAACAAGTGGTTCACATGAACTTTCTAGAACAAGTGACTACAATTAATTAATATTTACCTGATGTGAATGAAAGCGATCCGAATACAGATTGGATATATTTATTTCAAATTTGTCATACTATAATTAATGTAAGACGTTCCAAAAGCTCAGCACAAAGATGTCAAGAAATAATTCCCTATAGATGGCAAAACATCTATTGCTTCTTTAATCAGTAGCAAATGAGTTGCCTTCAGAGAATCTGGAAACATTAGTTGAGTGTGTAATGCAAATATATTCTCCAATGTAGTTTATTAAAAAATGACTCTTGCAAAGACAGAGCTAAAAATTCAGTAAAATTACTAAAAATTTCCCAAAGCCTTAGACATCATTATAAAGTATGTTATGGATTCTTTTATATAGCATAACACAAATCAAAATTTATTTTGCAAAGGGTATGAAGATTGTAACAAAGATCAAATTTTGATGCTCAATAAGGAACACAGCAAAAAATAAGTTGCTTCAGTATCAACAAATATTGTTTGTTTATTTGATGATGATCTGTCTGACTTGTTTAAATCCAGAAACGTATTAAAAAATGGATTAGGTTCTGAATCTCCTAAATTTTTCTGCCACAAGAGCCATTGAGGGATAAGCAAAAATCGTCACTTAAGCTTCTTCATAAGTTGCGTTTCTCAGCTGGCCTGGATATTGGATTTTGCTGAAGAGGGTTGACTTAATTGGCGTTTTAGATATCTGATGGATTTTTTTTTTTTTCTAATTGGGGAAAATTGTGAAGCTTTAGTTATTAATTTGATTTTTAACAGTACTCGACTCTCTAGGGAGGGGAGTGACAGGTATGATATTAATATCATGGCCCCCCTCCCCCTTGTATATGCTAACTTGAGAGATGAATATTTTATTAAATGCATGTTTTTCAGAAAATAATTTCTAAATATTTGGCTTCAAATTCATGACATTTGCCACAGTCACCACACTAGAGGTCCAGAAGTAGGCTTTTTCCCCTCCCCCTTTTATTTTCAAACTTGTGTTAATAATATAGATCTCATATAATAAATACACAACCACTGGCTGACATGAACGCAAGTAACTTGAAGTAGTTGGGCCAAAGTAGAAGTGTTATATACTGAGATTGATGCACCGGCTTGAGTTTGACTATAGGTTCTTTTTACATAGATTAAAATAGGCAACTATCAATCAAGCAGTACATCCAATGCTTAGTTACCAGTTTTTTTCGACTTGGTTTTGGTACAGCATTCTTGCTTGAAACTAAAATGTTGAGTCCCCTAATATACCGGTCTTAATTCAGACGAATTAGGCTTTTTTTTTTTTTTTTTTGCCACAATGGACTCTCTTCACATGTTGCCTGACATATGCAGCTCTGTGAAAAGTCTTTGAGCATATTTTACATGGATACCGCTGTTCACCAGTATGGGTCCTCATATGCAGCTTCAAGTACAACGCCCGAGCAAATGCTTTCGAACAATAGTCACACGAGAAGGGCTTCTCACCGGTATGGATCCTCAGATGTTGTTTCAGGGTTCCGTCTTGAGCGAATGTCTTTGAACAGATTTCGCATGCAAAGGGCTTTTCACCAGTATGGGTTCTTGTGTGACTCCTCAAGTGTTTAGGGAGAGAGAAAGTCTTTGAGCAATACTCACACACAAAGGGTTTCTCCCCAGTATGGGTTTTCATGTGAGTTCTTAAGCCTGAATTTTGAGCAAAAGTCTTTGAGCAGTACTCACACGAAAAGGGTTTCTCTCCAGTATGGGTCCTTATGTGTTTCTCCAAATATGATGGTAAGGCAAACGAACTTAAGCAGTGGTCGCAAGTGTAAGGCTTTTTGGCCTCTCTAGTATGGACTATCGCTGTATGTCTCTTTACGTGTGACAGATAAGTAAATGTTTTCGAACAGTGATCACATGTGTATGGCTTCTCTCCAGTATGGGTTTTTATATGGGATTTTAAGTTTGAAACATCGGAGAAAGTCTTTGAGCAATGTTCACACGAATAGGGTTTCTCACCAGTATGGACTCGCATATGTCTTTTTAACTCAGCAGAAAAATTAAACGTCTTTGGACAAGCTTCACACACATACCGTTTGTCACCATCATTGCCCTTTAAATGACATTCCATTTTTGCATAATATAGTCGTATCACTACAAACCAGAGTAGATTTCGGCTGAAATAAGTGATATAATGTCCTTAGCGGTCAAAAGAAGCTTTTAGCCAGACACTGAAAGAGTATATCATTTCTTTAGTATGAATTATTTATTTGTGAAAAAATGTTAAGAGCAAAATGATTTAATGTCCTTAGCTGTCAAAAATTGCCTTTAACTAGAAACTGAAAGTATATCATTTCTCCAGTACAAATTATTTGTTACTATATAAAATAGTAAGCAAAATGATATAGTATTCTTGGCTATCAAAAACACTTTTAACCAGAAACTAAAAGAGTATATCGTTTCTCTTGTTCGAATTAATTATTTATTGGAATAGAGAATTAGCAAGTAAACTATTTTCCATACTGGCGAATGTGGCATGTGGTGAAGAAAATGGTTATTACAACAGAGAAAAATTTGTGCCAAGAAGGGATAATCTCGGATGGTTTTCCAAACACCATGCCACACAAAGTGTTCTCAATTCAAAGTCACCAGAATATCCACTTTTGTAAGTGACAACTGTGGAAGTAATGAAACTGTTGTGAAGATCTTGTACAAGAACTTAATTCTGTGTTTTTTTATAGAAGTGGGTTCGTATGTAGACACCTATAAAACCTCAAAAATTCAAGTCATTCTTTTTACATTTTAAACAAGTTTTCTTTTAGTTTAGCACAGGAAATGATGCTACTTTGCTGACGACGATTTGCTTTTAACTCAGCACTGAGTGTATTGAGAAATTACAATCTGTAACATAATTGAATGCCTCTGTATTTCCTAAAGCCTATACTAATTCAAAAAATTCTATCTCTTCTAATATAAATTCATTCCTTCTATGTAACTCGTGTAAAGCTACCACTCACTGAATGTCACGATCCTTTGAATCCATATGGAATTGAATAAGAACAGCAACAAAAAAACTTTTGATTGTAATGAAGGCTCACAAATGTTTGAGGGATTTATGAGAAGTTCAGAACCAGGGTGCCACTTTGCTACCTATAGCAAGCACTAATTCACGAAATACTTTGAGAGCTGTTGAGTTGCAATCACTTAACCCAAATAAATTTCTATTTGCTGAGAGGGAGTACTGGACATTTGGGGGGAGAGATTTCTGCTACTTTTGCCAATTAATGAAAAAACTTGGCTGCAATATAAACAAACCAACTGAAGAAGACAGCATCGCATCTGTTGTTTCAAGGCATCTTTCTTCAAGCTTACGACTGATGAATGATTATTTTTTAAATGGGCTTTGTTTCTGTTGGTGATATTTAGCTGAATGGACTTATCTGGCAAAAATGGTTAAAGGCTTGATAAATCACTGATGATTTTATAAAAAGAGTAGGCTTCTGACACAACTTACACTTTGGTACATATTGTTGCTCATGATTGATTTATATAGCTAGACAACATAGTTCTTCATTTTAAGTCGTAAGCTTAAATGTATTGGACAGTTTTATTTGAGCAACATTAAATTCAGAAAAGTTCGTCCAATGAATGCTCATGTAGGGGACTGTATTAATGCAGAGACTAAATGCTTCTTTTATATCCAGTGTCATTCAGAACAGCTTATCACTGGAAATAAATAATGAATTAGTGTACAGTAAAAAGTAACAACATTTAAAGTTTGATTCTTACGTTTGTAACAGTGGAATTGGCTATTATTATACATTAAAGGATTTCGGTAAATGAGAATTGCCCTTCACATACAATTTGGATGTAGGGAGAAATGAAAAAAAAAAAAAAAATCTTGGTGTAAAGGACTTCATCCACCTATTTCAATGAGCAGGTGATTTTAAATGACCTTCTGCTGCATGCAGTTCTCTTAAGTTCTTAAAGTTCTCATTTCAATTCAATACCTCCAGGGATATGCTGGTGGCGGCGGTGTTAGAAGTAAAAATTCATGGTGCTTGGGATAAGTTTTTTATCACCAAAATGAACAACCTAGGTGCCATTTTTAATGAATCAAATAATATATGAATCCATATAATTTTTTTTTTTTATTTAAACTTACTGCCAATAACATGCAGTCGTGTCTCGATAACTCGAACATTCAACTCAAAGTTCTCATTGGGTCCCTAACTATCAAGAAGGTGGAAGGAACTTAATATAACTCGAACTACCAATAACTGAAAGCTTTTAGCCAGTCCTTTGGACTTACAGTTATCGAGACTTAACTCCATTTGTAAAATGTACAAAAGAGATTTTTTTTAATTAAAAAATTTATTGCATTTGAAAGTTATTTTTACAAATTAATCCTACAGACTAATCATGGGTCTTAATCAATGAATCAAGACAGAAAAGCTCAAATGCGATGCAATACTTAAGGCATCAAACTTAGCATCTAGGGTCGAATATCTAGGGGTCAAATCAAAATTTTTGACAGCAAAATGCGTTAAATGACAGCTTATTCCTAACATTGGGGTACTGAGTCAGCTCTTGATCTGAATCAAAAAGACTGGGCTGTCTTCAAGTTCTAGCCAACCAGCAAAATCACCACCATGCCAGGGCTCTGGATTGTATATGTTGAAATTTACAGATTTGGTTGATGACAATCCAGTCATATACTTTGAGATGACTGGATCTTTCCTTTTTTCTGAGGCAGAGCATTGACTTGAAACTAGACCCACTGTCCACATTCCTCCAAGTTTCAATACCAAATTTTAAAGTTAAAAAAAAAGCTATAGAGTGAATTTATAAAATAAAGCAAAAGATAAGTTTAACAGTAGGGATGCACCGATTAATCGGCCATAATCGGCCCCTTTGCCAATTATTAATAATCGGCAAAATCTTGCCGATTAATTGGCGAAGATTCACCAAGAAACTATGAAAAGTATTTAGTGAGAGTAAATAAATGTAGTTTTCTGCAATCCTAATGGCCCGTTTGCACTGCTGAAATTAAGCCGCTTAAGTTTCTTCCAACCCACTGCGCATTCACTTAGCGCATCTTAAGGTCGCTCAAGTTGAGCGACATTTTACGATTTCTCACTCAAAGATGGCTGCCGCTTTGAAACGTAAACAACTGGGCAGATGATGAAACGTTTGCCCTGTTGAACTTACACAATTAGTGCATTGATAAATTACAAAACAAAATAAGCGCAATAGATTGGTTTATGAAGGCATGGAGGAGAGTCTGAAGAATTATGGATTCAATAGAGCTTCTGCAGAAATCTCCGGAAAAATCCAAAATCTCACCCGGCGTTACAGGTTAGTAGTATTTTTCATATTTTTCTTTTATCTAATGCATACACCTGTGTAACTTTTTTCCATGTAATTAAATGTTCTGAAATTAGTGATTATTTCCAAAATTCATTCATGAGCGTCAAGGATTTTGATTGTTTACAATTACCGATGTTGAATGAAAAAAATTCAATTTGGCGCTATTGGCGATATTTTGCGAAAAATTAACCGAATCATTTTAATATCGACGATATTTAGAAAATGAATCATTGTAAAACATTATTTTGCATTGATTCGTGACAAACTGAGGGTGTAAATGTTGGAATTGATATCTTGTTTACTTTAAGGCACTATTTTAACACTTAAGGCATCTGTTATGGAATTTAAACGTAAAAGGAAGTAGTGTGGCGTTTACACCAATTTTTTTTTAATAACTGCTTTATTAGGCTTTGGAAATAATGTGAAAAATAACTTGAAATTAACCTTGTTTTACATCCTTTTGTCGCCAAAAAAGTGTTAAGTTTCTGTTGCTAAAAGAATTTCACCGATGATTCAAGTTTTCAATAATTCGAGGTACCATAAACCCCATTTTCCTCCGATTTTGCAAGCTACCGCTTGAAAACATTTGCACAAACTGATTATTCGGTTTATCTGCTGAAAAAGCAGTGTACTGAATATTCGGTGTATCTCTACTGTTTACCATACCGTACCTTTAGAGTATTTCTTTAAAGTTGTATAAATAATTAAATGTCCTGGATTAAGTGGGTATTAAATGATCACCTGCCACTAATTAAATTTTTGTGTCTTGGGAATGGTATAATTTTATGAGCTATAAATTTTCGGAACTTAAATGAATTTTTAGAAATAGTTTTTTGAAAAACAAAGAAAATGATGAAAAATAAACATACAGAAATAATCAAACTACATAATTTTGAAAGTTGAAGTGTACAAAAAAAAAAAAAAAAAAGGTGCTGGTGAACTAGATGCTGTTTAAGTTGTATGTACATTTTTCATCAGAGGGTGAACCGTGTTGTTGTGATGCATGATACACGGGTCATTTTCATTTTTCGGTGCCATTTGCTGTCCGTCAAAACAATATTTTTTAAAAAAATTTTGAGTAACTTTAAATAAATTTACTTTTTGGTATGTTTATTAGTAGACAATTTCCAATACAGGCATTATAATTTTCAATAATATTTTTTGTTAAGAAAATGGGTTTTTTAGGAATGAGTTGAAGAGGAACGAAAAATACAGCTGTCCAAAACATAAAGACTGAAGTTGAACAACAAGAATTTGAATTTAGTAGTCAAATTTTCCACTCTGCCATATTTTGCAATCATACTTCATACTTTAAATTTATATTTTAATAAAGTTAATTTGAATAAAAGTGAAAATTTTAATTTTTTAACTGATATCAAAGAGTTGTCCAGAAATTAATGTCATGTCTGTTACCATACACATTTTTACAATTTTTAAACCTTGTGCATTGAATTCTGGAATGACAACACTTCTATAGTACTGAAGCACATGGAAACAAGAAATAGCAACAGTCATTTTGAATGTTCAGTTTTCTTTAAAGGAAGCAGAAGTCTTTTATTTGTTTGTATATTTTTATTATGTCATGTCTTTTACCTTAATTACTTGCATAAAATATTTTTTTTAATTAATTATTTCAGCTAGATAATTTAGTTTAGTGGGATTGTACTCTAAATCAAGTAGAATTTTTAATAATTTTGTAGAATTTTTTGCCCCATAATCTTTTTTCTTAAAATGTCATGTCTGTTACTTGTCATGTCTGTTACCATATTTAGTAACAGACATGACAAATCAGACATGAAAAAATTTTCAAGAGAAACTGTACAAAAATTATTAAAATAGTGTAATATAAGTATGTTTGATTAATTATTTTCCAGAATTATACTTGATCCATAGATTTTTTTTTTACACACTTCAAATTTTCAAATGACACCGAATTTTGAAAATGACCCACACAGATGATGAGAGTTTTCAGTAGCTTGAGCCCTAATCACCTCCAATTTTCGTAGTGTGCTTTAGGTACACAAAATAAAAAATATGAGTACATTTGGCAACCTTAAAACGGGTGAATTTCATTACAATTTCTTGTTCTACTTTTATTTACAGACTCTGTAATTTTCATGATTTGTTTTGTTTATTCTTTTCAGAGGCCGAAGAAAAAGACCGCAGGCACGAAAAAAAAAAAAAAAGATTTTTGGGGGAGCTCTTGCAGAAGTTTAATGAAATGCAGAAAGCATATGATGAAAACTCGAAAGAAATTTGTTCGCTAATGAGACAATCATTAGAAAATGATGCAAATTTCATTGTGATTATGAAGGAACAAAGAAATGTTTTAAAATCATTACTAAATAAATAGTACTCAATTTCATGTGTTATCTGATTTGTTATTTTGTTTAAAAGATTTTTTAATATGCATAAAAGAAGTAACTGTAGTCAGTGACTTCATTGCTTGGAAAAAAAGTAAACAAATTCATAAAAAGTCAAATTTTATATCAGTTCAAAACTAATGTCTCCTATAAGAGAACTTTATTAATTGTCATTCATATAACAATTTCAAACTTTTTCAGCTTTTATGCCAATTGTGTTGAAAACAGAATTGTTTTCCGAATTTTAGAAGAGGCTATATCCACAAATTCCCCTCTGTTTAGTTTTCCTTCTCTTGACTATACTGTCGTGCTACGCGCAAAAGTGGAACCTGCAGTCAAACTCAAATTCGGATACTACTCTTCAAAGTTTTGCGCCACCATGTACAAATGGTGCCTATGTAATGGTACATGCTGCACCCCCCCCCCTCCCGCAAAAACTCTGCGGCTTTATTTCAATGTGGGAACCATCAACGGTTCCACAGCATCAAGGAAACCCCCATTCGCTTTCAAACAGCCCAACAACGGTGGACATCTCTTCCTGAGTGGATGGAAATTTTATAACTTCTGGCTGGTAATTTTTCACGAAAAAGTCACAAAATTCCAGAACACATTCACAAACGGCGGACTTTTGAACACCCAAAAAGGTGAGTTATAGTCCAGTAATCCGCTGAAGAGGCTAGCTTGTACAGGGCAATAGCGATCTTTTTCCCGCCAATCATCGCCAAAATTTGTCGTTTAAAGTTTGCACGTTTACCTCTTGAAAACAGTAAACTGCATAAAAGATCACAGTCACAGTTAATCAGAGCTACAGCCGAGGCATTTAAATCTTCGAAATTACAGTTACAGTTAACTTGCCGTTCCACTCGAAGCAGCGGTTTACAGTTAAGCTTTAAGTGCGTTCTTCAGTGCAAACAGCATTCAAAATAAGTGCGCTTAACTCGTAAGTGCACTTGTGATTGAGTGCACTTATTTCGCAGTGCAAACGGGGTATAACTGTAATATACAGTATAAAAGCGTACAGAGTAAAAACAACGCAAATAGTTCTTACGATGCTCAAAACTGATTGGAATATTAAAAGCAGGGTGTAAAAAAAAATCAATGATTTTTTTTTTTAAATAAAAAAAAAATCGGATTTTTCTTATTTAAATCTGATTTTTTTATTTAAATCGGATTTTTTTGATTTTTTCAAAAAAAAATTAGAAATTTCAGTTATTAATTAATTTACATTTATGAACGATTTACCTTTAAAATTTTAAAAATACAAAAACACCTTTGAAGTAAAGTTTCACAAAAAAATTATGATGTAAAACCAGATTCAATGCAAATAGATGTGATTCTAATGACTTTTAATATCCACAAAATTATGAAACACTATACAGAAAAATTAAAGAAAATAAAGACATTAAGCAGCATTAGCATAACATGAAATTTTAATAAAATGAGAAGTACAATGAAAAATTTTTATGCAAATTTTTTTTACTTAAATATGACTTTTTCAACTGTAATAAAAAAAAAAGAAAGAAATTAAGAAATTCAACAACTGTTAAAGTTTGGAGATGGGAAATAAATAACCAGCTGATGATGTTTTTTTTTTTTTTTTGGTAAGATATGTACAGGGCTTGCATTTATTTTTTTTTTTTTAATTTTAGGGGAGTTTCAGGAACGTTTCTCAAAATTTTAGGTCAATTAAAAATTAAATAGGGCAGGAAGCTCAACCCAATCCTCACTTTATTCAGCTTTCCCCTATCTTAATTTTGCTTTTGTTTTGTAAAGATGGAATCATATTACATTTCATCCAGTGATAAGGACTGCCTCCCCCCCCCCCCAAGTTACTAATGCAAGGTATAGAAAATTCATCTTCTATCTGATTGTTTTTGTTCTTCTTTTATTGAAAGTATATCACATACATCCTATCATGTCCCTTCCCTCTAAATTCACTTTTTGCAACACCTGCCCTACAGCTGCATGTATTTCCTTTATTTCACATATTAGACAAAACAAATAGCACTATTTGTGCATACATATTATTTGGACTGTAACCTTCTACCATCTGCGGAGGGGGGGGGGATGAATAGGATTACTTTCTATTTATTAGATGGAAATCAAAGCTCTAAAAGAAAATGGTAAAAATAATGAAATTGGGATTGTCCAAGAGAATTTTATAAGGATTAAAATAAAAAGTGATTTAAATCATTGATTTTTTTTTAATCAATTGACTTAAATCGCCATTTAAATCACTGATTTAAATCAATTGATTTAAATCATTGACACCCTGATTAAAAGGTAACTCTCCAGAAATTTATAAACTTTTAAGTTAGAATGCAAAAATATGAACATTTCATTTTATTAATAATCAGTCTAATTTTATTGATGAACGAGTGGAAAAGATAGTTTAAATAAAATTACTTCAAGTACGCTTGAACAAGAAACTACGATTGATAATTTTATGAACAAGAAAAAAGTAATTTTCTGCAAAAACAAGTATAACATGTAGCAGTGTAGTGAGGAAAAACAAAACAAATAACTCAAAGAATGCAATACAAGTAAAAAAAAAAATCCTCTCAGTTGGTACAAATGATTTAATAATTTAATGTTCCTATTTTGAATAAATATAAACATATAGACAATGTTACAACATTTTTCATGTGTCATTAAATTTCTCTTTAGCTTAATGCTTTTAATTAACCTCTAATTTTCAAATAATAAAATTCTTGGATTGAGTCACTACTTATAATTGAAAAATGAATTTAAATTAAAAACACCTAAATCAAAGTGCTCACCACAGCTTCCCCCTAATTTTTTTAAAAAGTATCTTTATAACTAGTTGACTAGTGTGTTTCTGTAATTTTACTCACAAAAATATAAAAATTGGTTCACAGAAATTTGATAAAATTTTGTAATTATTTTGGGAAAAAAGAAGAAAACAAATCTTCTCACAAACATATAACTAACTATTTCTGAAATTGGAATTGTAAAAGAAAAGGGGGGGGGGACCAGTGGTGATGAAATTGGTACTATTAAAAACAATAATCCACGGGACAAAAAAGTTTGAGAACCCCTGTGTTAGAAGAAAAAATCTGGTATGGACCCCACACTACTTCCTTTTACGTGTAAATTTCTTAGTAGATGCCTTCAGTGTTAAAATAGTGCTTGGAGTGAGCAAGATAACAATTCAAACATTTACACACCTAGTTGCCACGAAACAATGCAAAAAAAAATGTTTTATAATGATTAATTTTCTAAATATCGCCGCTTTTAACATCATTTAGTGGATTTTTCGCAAAATATCGCCAATAGTGCCAAATTAAACCCAAATTCCAAATATAATTTTTTTTTGCCTCCAAATTTGTTGCCAACTTGGCGATATGTCGCCAAGTTGGCGTTAAACATTTGGCGACCAAAAGCTTGGCGATATATCGCCAAGTGGTCGCGCCAATTCATATCACTCAAGTCTGCATTGAAATTAACACTGATTTACCCCAAAAAAAGGATAAAACACCCCTTGGGAGCATTCGAATGCAACCACAAGAGGAGGTGCACAACTGTGGACCCCACTCAGAGCCTACATACCAAACTAGAAGTTTCTGCGGCAAACAGTTTTACCATGCCCACTTATATGTAAATACATTGATTTCTCAAAGCCAGGGGAGGGGCAATTGACCCCCCCCCCTAAATGACGGGCCTGGTACTAGCTCTTGTTTTCAAGATACAGAGCCACCTGCGTAGTAATGCTCTATTTTCCTTGTCAGATAGAAGCACCTCCCATGGAACCAACCGTCTCTAACCATCAATCCCTAATTGTGGCAGAATATATGACTACATGAAACACCGCGGGGCTTCCAAGAAATTTAAATTCCAGGGCGAGAAATGCCCAAAATGAGTCGAGTAGCTCCACCTATTCCTGCTTCCACCAGCGAGCGCTGGTGTTCGCATTTCACATTAGCTACCAGCTTTTTTGGCTCTCTTTGCTCTAAAAGAGGTCTTCTGCCTCCAGCTCAAGCAAGGCGTGCAGATACCCTGAAAATTGTCGGTAAAAATGTCTGTTTTTAAAAGTTTTTCTTATGGTACGTATCTACAATTCTTACAACCATAATTAGTCCATCAAAAAATTATGTTTTCAAGTAATATTTCAAATAACTAAGAACATATTCTAAAACGATAAAACCAATTAAAAAAAACTTTTGATTTAAATCAATGAACTTGATCATTGACTTCACATACCGTAAAGTCGGGTTACTTGGACCCACAAGGAGGTTACTTGAGCCCACAGTAAAATGATAAAATCTGGGTTTGGTACTAGCATTAGAGACTGCAGAGTGCTTCTACCTAGAGGAGAAACGAGGAACTACATGCAAGTCTTCAACTAATAAGTACCAAACCTAGATTTTATCATTTTACTGTAATGGGCTCAAGTAACCCCTTAGGGTCCAAGTAACCCGACTTTACGATAGTCGAAACATTTATTTCAACAATTAGTCACACGACAAAGTTCCTAATTTTAGAAAAACATTAATATCACCACATTAACTTATTCAATAGCGATTACAACACTTTAAACTGAAAGTAATGTATCTAAACAAAAAATGTATACATTTCGGTTTAAAACGCTGTAATCATTGCAAAATTTTAAAGTAAGGGTAAATTGCTTCTTCTTTTGAACTTTTAGATCTTGTCTCTTGACCAGTTTTGAAATAAACGGTTCAATTCAACTGTCCCATTCATTGGCAGACATTTATTTAAAGGCCACAATGCAGAACAGCCAACACATCAAGCTTAAGTTTCACCAACTTGGACGCAGCGTGTGTTTTGTCTTTTTGGTTGATAAGTGGTTAACTTTTCTGGCAAGTTATTGCATTTTGAAAATTTTCACTGTGCACAATTATTATCGGCACGTGAATTTGGCAAAGAATAGCAATGTCCTGAACAGTAGCGTACATAGACTTCGGCGCCCCCCCCCCCCCCCCCCGTAAGATTTATGGCAAACATCTTTGGGAAATGGACCTAAAGGTCTATTTGGTGTAGAATTCAAAATTTTCATTTTGAAATTTTCATTTTGAAAATCATTTTCAGAATATAAACCAATGTCAGTGTTTGCGTTAAAATCTGCTAAATTGGACTCATTTGAATCTAAACTGGTAGCAGATTTATCAATAGCGTTTTCAAAATCATTTTCAGAACCCAGTGGCAGAAAGTTTTGCAGCTGTCTGCGACAAACTTTGACAATTTCATTATCTGTCTGCAAATTTTGAGTGCAATTTTAATAAACTAGTCATATATTAAACAATTATAATTTAATAACTATAATTTGTAGCACTTTATCTAAAATGTTGTAAGCATCATGTATTCTTTTTAATCTTTTTTTTTACTTTTGATGTTAGGAGTGTGTAACATGCGGTCTGTAAGTTGTGACCTGTTGAGCATGTCACTCAAAAAAGAAAAAGATAAATTCTGACAAAAGATTTCAAAAAGAAAGGCTTCTAAAAACTTCTCTTACTTTTTTTACAGGAAAAACAAAATTGGTACAAAATTATAAAAAAGTTTAAACTTTAATTTTTAACTATGGGTGGGGGGGGGGGGGGCACCATAGGTTTGCATCCTTATCACTTATCCAGGTTATGAAACTCATTGTTTCAGTTTATAATGTTTTTTTTCTATTTGTTCCATTAGCTATTTCATTAACCTTCTAAAATTCTATTTGGATATCTTTAGCACTTTCTGAGGTTTTAATTTTTTATTTCATTTTTTTTTTTTTTTTTTGTAAGAGCTTGTTGCATTAATGACATGGTTTAAGACAAGTCATTTTTAACTGTGGTTACTTTAATGAAATCAAAAAGATTTTTTCATTAAAATGTTCAGAATAATTTAGAAATTAAGACAAAAACGTATTGAGCTGTTTTTGCAGGTATTGGTCACAAACTTGAATTCGATAAATATTTTAAAGAAAAAAAACGGTAGACTTTAAATTAGGACTTAAAAGGAAGGGCACGACCAGCGATCAAACTATTGATTTTTTACTTTCTTCTATATCTAATATATAGAAGAAAGTATTGGTTTCGTGAAAATTTTCGAATGTTGAATTTTGACGGATTTGCACGTTTTGAGGTGCGCTGAGTCCATTTCGACCATTTTTGGAAAATGTCTGTCTGTGTGTGTGTGTGTGTCTGTCTGTGTGTGAGTCTGTATGTGTGTGACCAGTTTTTGTGGCCGCGCTAGAGCAAAAACTACTGCATGAAATTGAACAAAAATTTTTGCACATATGTACCACCATGTGAACTGGTGCACCTGACTTTGTTTAGCGAATTCCTCCAAGGGGGGTGGAGCAATCGCACGTGTTCTGCGCGGGAGTGAGTGCTATATCTCAGGAAGTAACCGGCGGAATCAAACGAAAATTGGTCCATAGGTAGACCCTACTGAGTACAGGTGCTGATTCAATTTGTTTGTCAATATCTCCAAGGGGGGTGGAGCAATCGCACGTGTTCTGCGCGGGGGTGATTGCTATATCTCAGGAAGTAACCGGCGGAATCAAACGAAAATTGGTCCATAGGTAGACCCTACTGAGTACAGGTGCTGATTCAATTTGTTTGTCAATATCTCCAAGGGGGGTGGAGCAATCGCACGTGTTCTGCGCGGGGGTGACTGCTATATCTCAGGAAGTAACCGGCGGAATCAAACGAAAATTGGTCCATAGGTAGACCCTATTGAGTACAGGTGCTGATTCAATTTGTGTGTCAATATCTCAAAGGGGGGTGGAGCAATCAAAAGTGCTTATTTTGTCATTGCACCTACTGTATCTCGGGAAATATTGCTGCGATTTGAATGAAATTTGGAATAACACTAACTCAATATGGAAGCAAGCATCGATTAAATTTTGTCGCCAATCTCCTCAGGGGGAGGATGGGTGATCTTTGCGCTTAGTCAACAATGCGAAAAATTAATTCATTAAAAAATCGCTTTCACGCTATTTAATTATCAAAACAGCTGAAAACTTTCAATGATTTGAAATTTTTAACTGTTGCCAATTTCTTTTTACTAACAAATAAAATGTTTGCAATTTATCTAAACAAGGCTTTTGCAATGATTTCCAATTTCGCTCGTTGATTCTGAATTTGCAGGGTTATTACGATAATTGGGAAATTGTAACTGTCTCCAATTACTCGGGCGAGTACGTATTTTATTTTGTAACCGGAATTCATAAGATAGATATAGAAGAAAGTTTCGTGACGGCCACGACAGCTAGTTTTAATGATCCATTGAGCATAAATTAAAATCTTTTTTAAAAAATTGTTTTATTTTTTATTGGACTTTCTGTGTTTTAAAAGTCACAAAAAAAAGACTAAAATTACAATGTGCATAAAGATTGGTGGTAGAGGGGGGGGGGGTGTCCTGTAAATTTGGGAAAAATTCACTTTACACCAAACATAGAAAAGCCAATTTTCTAAGCATAAGTCCAACAAAAAAAAAGACTTTTGTTAATAAAGCACCGATTGATTATAATCGGGGGGAGGGGGGAGCAGATGCGATGCAAATGAATGAAGAAGAAAATCCAGCTTTATCTTAAACAAAAACATAACAGTAGTAAAATGAAGTCAAGTTTCGGGCGCCATGTTTGTCCACGGTACAAAGAAAACTTCAATTTTTTTTTCATAGAAAAACTACGGGACAAAAATCGACGGGGGCAGGATAGATATCACGTAAATGAATGAAAAATAACATGTAAAAAATAACCCCAGTGAAATAAAACACAGTTACTCTAACGAGCAAAAAAAGCGAAGAAAGGTTTCGTTTGGCCACAGCAAATAATTTTTTTTTATCCCGTAACACTTTTTTTTCCCCAGCGGCTAAATGGGGAGGGGAAAAAAAGCCCCTAAGTCAAAGCATGCTCAAGAGCGGAAAAAAATGACCGAAAGTTGTGGACAACTTTTCTAAGTTGTTTTTATTAGTGCAGACAAAAACTGTCTGCAAGAGGGTTTCACTGGCGGCGACGATGTCGCCGTGTCGCGGTGTTTCTGCCACTGGGTTTCAGAATATAAACAAATATCAGCATTTATGACTTATTCGAATTGAAACTGAAGGCGATTTCATTATTTGCGGCATGAAAATAATTTACAGTATCAGTATTCATGTTTGAATCTTTTAAACTGGACTTACTTGAATTGAAACTGGCGGGATTTTCATTGTTCGCGGAAGATGAAAATGTGTTTGCAATATCATTTTCTGCACTTGCATTTCCTTCACAAATCAAACAGGCATTATTATTCTTAAAAAAACTATTAATCTTCTGACACTTTTCAGCTTTTACTGCTTCTTCCTTCTCCTTCCAAAACTCTGCACCAGACGGGGTTTTTTTTTTTATTCATTTTGATGGAAACTAAGTAAAATATCAATGCATGACTATTTCGCTTGCAATATTAAATCTAATTAGGTCAGTATGGAATAGAATAGACAAGGAAAAGAATACGACTTTTTGAGTTAGGTAGGTCTCCGTGATCGCATATTTAAAGCAGACATGGTGGCGGCAACAGCAAGTTTGCTATAATGGAACAGTTATCGTCCCCCTTATCCAAAATGGCATAAATCAGTTATTGTGACTTCTCAACAAGGTTCTTTATTTGGATTTTTTTTTTTTCAAATTATCTAGCAAATTTCGAGACTGGATAGGAAGGAAGCATTTTTTAAAATATAGCCTAATGTCTCTTCAGTTTCGTGAAAACACTAATACTAATGCCGTCTCTTCTCAGCAGATTGAGGCATTAGTGCATATTAAGCAAGTAAGTTGCCGCCCGTAAGCCAGGCCGCCAACTTACCGCCTTGTACAACAACTTTGCATACTCTTATTTAATTGTTCGGTAAAATTCTAGTTTCATTCGTTAAATTGAATTCGCCCCTCCCAAAAACTGAGTTCAGGCGCCCTTGATCATAGGAGCTCAATTAAAGGTGGACAGGGGGCATATATTATTCAGGAGAAGGCAGGGAGGGTGGTGAAATCATTACGTTATGCATCATATGTGACGTGCAGATTTCATTCGGAGCACCTGGAAGTGACATTGAATACGGGGAAAAAAAAGTTTTTTGGGTTATTTTTTTCAGAGTGCGCCCCCATACCTCTGCCCCCCCCCCCCCCCGCACCACGGGATCTGCAGGGGTGCTATGTACGCCACTGGTCCTGAAACTTTTTTCTGGTAACCCCAGCTACATAACATCGAAAAGTGCAAGTAAAAGTAAATAAATTGAATCCAAAGCAGTGACAGTTAAGCTTGATGCGTCGGTCCGTCTATATAGCGGCACTAATTTATGCTATAAAAGTTTTTCAGTTATTTAAACCCCACGGTCTATGATTTGTCGATTGAGCTACGACACAAAATGGGACAACAACATCTTATATGCCTTTCCATTTCCGATCTGCGAGTAAATGACTTCATACAATAGTCACATGAATGGGGCTTTTCACCGGTATGTACTCTGATATGCCTCTTTAAAGTCGAAGCCTCACCAAACGTCATCGAACACAATTTACAAGGATATGGTTTCTCCCCGGTATGAACCCATTTGTGCCTCTCTAAAATCGAAGTGAAAGTGAATGTTTTCGGACAGAACTCACAGGCATACGGTTTTAACCCGTGGTTGTGGTTAATGTGTCTCTTCAAACGTGACGCTGTTTTAAATTCCTTGGAACATTGTTCGCACGAAAATTTGTCACCAGAGTTTGATTTTGAACTGTTTGACGCCGTCTCAGAGGGACTGGGACGCAAGAGTTGTTTCACACCAGTATGTTTTCTGTTATGGGCATTTAATTGGTACAGATCGTAGTAAGCCTTTGGACAATAGTCGCACGTGTATGTTTTTCCCTCTCCGGAATGGACCCGCATGTGCCGCTTTACGTAATAAGCTTGCGAAAAGGGCTTTAGGCAATAGCTACAAGAATACGGCTTGTCCCCAGTATGGACTTTTATGTGTTTCTGAAAATGTGAAGCTTGCGTAAATGTTGTCAGGCAATATCCACATGAATATGGTTTCTCACCAGTGTGGATTCTGATGTGTTTCTTCAAATTTGTAGCTTGGGAAAAACCCTTTGCACAACATGCACAAACATAGGGCTGTTCGCCAGTATGAACCCTGCCATGTCTTTTCAACTGTACAGCATCAGGAAACGTCTTTGAACAGAACTGACACACATGCTCCTCGACACCACCACGGATGTTGGAACAATATGCCATTATGCTGAGTTGTGATATGTTCTTAAAAGAGTTACCAAACTGTAGTTTCTGGCAGAAATGGATTCTCTAATGTCACTTCAGTCATTAGTAGTAAGAATATGCCATTTCTGAGCGCTGATGTTATGTTCTTAAAAGAGTCACCAAACTGTAGTTTCGGGCAGAAATGAATTATGTAATGTCCTCTCAATCATCAGTTAGTAAGAATATGCCGCTGCTGAGAGGTGATGTGTTCTTAAAAGAGTTACCAAACTATAGTTTCTGGCAGAAATGGATTCATTAATGTCCTTTCAATCATCCGTCGTAAGAAAAATGCCTTTAACAGGAACCAAAACAGTAAAGTGCTGCTCTTGGGATAAAAAATTTTCAACAAAATATTCAACAAGCACAGGTCTGCAGATTTGTTTATGTTGAAGAAACTTGTAACTAATAAGAATGCCTCTTTTTGTCTGCATGTGATGGATTTCTATCCATCCATACTTAACTTCATCAATGAAATAATTATGAAGAATTTATCAAATTTAACAAGCACAGATCTGCAGATTGTTGTTTGTGCTGAAGAAACTTCAAACTAGTCTTAGGATAATTTATAGTCTGAGTTAGTTATAAGAATGCCTCTTTGTCTGCATGAGTTGGTTAGCATACTTTGCTTCATCAACGAAATAATTATGAAAATAGTTAAAAAATCAACAAAGCTAGTATTTGAAGCTTGTGGTTTTATAAATAAACTTTCTGTGATACATCCCTGTGAAATCTCATGTACGTAAACCTTTAGATCTTTATTTAGTTTTTTTTTTTTCCAAATACTTTCTTTTCAATCTAGTAAAGGAAAGGACATTGCTTTGTGGGCAAGTTTTTAATTGCAGAATATCAAATGTACAGAGAGGTTAGAATTTTTAACCCACTTGCAAGCCTTTCTTTTTATTTCTTCAAAACATACTTGAAGCCATGTAATTGTAAATGAGACAATGTTCCATGAATTTAATATTGCACAAGATCGTCTAAGTAGAATAGACAGCAATGAAGACAGAATAAACATGTATTATTTCATGGCTCTAATGATTAAAATATTATGTTTTATTATGTATTATTTCATGGCTCTAATGATGATTAAAATATTATTAAAATGTTCAAGAGATTAATGAGAAGTCTAGTCTCACACAGTTACTTGGCTTCCTTTGGATTCACAACATTAATTTCTAATTCTTAGATGCCAGCTGATTTGATCATATGTCCTATATAGCTGAGAGGGAATGAGAACCAAAGATTTAGCAAAAAAAAAAAAAAAAGACATCTTGGGATTGCTGTAACTTTTGTGCATATAGTCTTATTTCTCAGTTTTTGAACAACTTCCTTTTAAGTCTTAGAACTTTGGAGAAATTTCCTGCAGCAAGGTGCATTGAGGGAGGCATGACTGATGCAGAAATTAAGTATTCTTTAAACCTGATGTCATGCAGTGCAGGTAATGACTGAAAATAAATGAAAACAATTAGTGCACACAAAATGTAACAACATAGGGTAGATAATACTTAAATTGTGTACTCACAGAGACTCTAAAAGAAAGGGAGAGGGATGATGTGTGCAAAGATAAAAATAGCTACTTAACTCAAAGATAAGTAGATGCTCTTGCTCTATATTTATAATATATTTTCCAACCATATTCAAACTCTTTTGATTTTCTTCCACTTTTCCGTATAATACAATCAGCTGCTTTTGATTTCCAATTCACCGCAGCAGAGCGTATGGATAAAACAGATCAAGTATGCAAAATATGGATATAGTTAGATCTCTTGAGAATGCATCATACAGAGAGCATATCAACTGGCAAATTCATCCGATTTCTGTGCTTTTTCCATTGGAACATGATATAAAAACTTGAAAGAAGACCGGTTAGAGCGGCAGTTTCAAGATTTGCCTCGGCTCAAAAATTGAAGATGTGGAACTGAAGGTAGAGTGGTGTTTTTCTTTAGAATAAATCATAGGCAGAGTGCTCATATTTAGAATTCATTGCATGCAAAGCAGAACTTATTACAGTATAAGGGTGAATATCAGGAAAAGTGCTAATTTAAGTCACAAATGAATTTATCGAGCACTTCCAAATAAAAACCAAAGATTTTTCTTTTCTTTATACAGTAAACTGCGTCGCACATACAATCCATGACAAAATTTACAGGTTTTGCTTTAATTTGTGACAATAGAACTCTTTTTGTTGCCTCAATGTCATGTCGGCAGCGCGTCACACATTCGAATCGGAAAGTTCAAAAATATCCTGTGGATTATAAAACATCGCAGCAGAAACAAATACGTGTGGAAATAACGTGTTTTATGTTCATCTATGACGATTAACTCTTGTGTTAAAGATAAAATGAATTTAGATCGATAAAAAAAAGCAATTTCTGCTTGACACTAGTTTTCATAACTTGACGAGGGAGCCAACTTCCGGAATGATAAATCTAGACAAAACATTTTTTGGGTCCAAAAATTACGCTGGGTGAAGCTCTAATATGTGATGTTTCAGTTCCGATAGAAAATTTTCACTTCGGCTGCATTGAATTACGGGTAAAATTTTTTCAATTTTGACAAATGAAGTGTCATGTCGGCAGCGGAAATTAAGACACAAAATAAATTAATTTTTCAATCTATTTTTGCATACTGGAAAAGAAACCTACCGTCATGGGCATAATAAGGCGTTTTTATTTTCAAATCTTTAATTAGGGATGTTCAGTTATCATATTGCGGGAATGTTTTTTCGCAATCGCTTCGTGTTTGTGTTGAGTTTTAAAGAATAAAGATAATTTCAAGTGCGTCGCTAAATTTCCCATTATTGGAAGCAGTTTATTTATTGTTTTTTTAAGTGCTTCAAAAACATTAATTTTTCCGCAAAATTTGAGTTTTTAAACAAAATTATTGCCGTTTTCACCCTCTTTTCTATTACATCAATATTCAAACCTTCGTTCATTGCTACTGCACCCAAAAATATAATTTTGTTTTAAAATGGAAAACTTACGAACAGTTTAGTGCAAATCCCTGCCCCCCACCCCCCGGCCAAACTCTGTCTTGCATTAAGTTCATTTTTTAAGATTGTATTAAGAATTTTATTTTATTTTGAGTTTTTAACTATTAACCTATTTATCTGTTTAAAAAAAAACTTTGTCGCACTAATTTAATTTTTAACTAACTTTTAATTGGTCTCTAATTTTATTTATGATACAAAAAAGCGTTCAGGCTGTAAGAATTATTATATTCTAAGTAAGAATTATTTTCTTTTTAAACATAAAAGGTAGTGAGTGAATGTGTTTATTTTTGTGCACTAGAAGTGTGTAGAATCTGTAATATTTGTCAGATCGATAGCATTCTCATCATGTCGGTAACGCTCAAAGACAACCCCCCCTAAAATAGGGGTAAATGTTCACCTTGACCATGCCCCTAATTTTTAAAAAAATTGTTACTAATGTGTACTTGAAATACCCTTTTAATTTTATTTTCTGAGTATCTTTAAAAATTGAAAATTTCCATGGTCAAATTGGCACTTTTCCTGATATTCACCCATAAGTAGAGCGGATATTATTGGAAGTCGTTGGTGGGATGGATCTCAAAAACCACCATACACAGGACATATTTCATTAGAATGCATCATGTGTTGTGGAAAATATCCAGCCATTATAATTTTGGAGTGTTTTTATTTGGTGTGTGTAGCTTGAAATGACACGAGGAAAACCTTCTTATTCTTTTTACCTTTAAGTTCAAATAAAACCTTTCTGATTTTCTTTTCTTCTTTTTTTAGCACAAAATTTATATGCACTCGCAGGCCTCAGGTTGTGCACCCTTACCTTTGGATTATCGAGACTCGATTCCGAAAATGTGTCAAGAAAACTAAACACTTTTCTTATGCTTCACATTAAATATCAGTTGTATAGCTAGAATCGAAGTTTTCTTGACAAAGCGCCAATCCCATGCTAATTACCCTAGTATGATAATGTCTTATAATTATATGAATGGCTTCTCAAGGATTACTTAAGTACAACAAAAACGGTTTTGGAAGCCACAAAATTTTTTTTGGTAGAATCCTAGTTTAAGGTCCGGCGATAAATGAATAAATCTGGCAACCACAGAATTAGCATTGGATGATTGGATTGTTTGGCGACTTTAAGCAAAATCGCCAAACCCGGACCTTAAACTAGGATTCTACCTTTTTTTTAGCACTTTGATAAACTTTTATCTTTGTCAGTAACTGTGACTAGCAGTGTTATTAATGCAAAAGGCTAAATTAAACCATTGACTGCGGCTTTGTCAAACTGACTGAATTTGTGAAATACTTAAAAGTAATTGCATGTCTAATGAGTGAAAGGAAAAATCCAAAATTAGGACTTACATGCATTGATGAAATGTTTGTACTTCGAAGGAGGTTTACTTCTGCGTCAACAACCTTCTCCTCTATGATAATACGAAAGCAAAAAACATTTTTGTACATATAAACAACAACAAGATAGAAGCTGTTTTTGACGGTTGCAGGTAGGCGCAGCACAGTCAATTTTTAAAAGGGCGTTTGGAATTGCGGTGTTAAAGCTTGCATGGTAGCTTTAAAGAATAGTGCAGAATAATTGGCCAGCCGCCAAACTGGAAGTTTTTGGCTACTTTTGGCGATTTTTATAAAGAGTTTTGGCCACTTTCAGAGCATAGCGTTCAATTTGTTGTGTGATTACGTTTCTGGTTATGAAGTAATGAAGTGAACATTCGCTGTTTGTTATTCAATAAATTTTGCTGTTTAAAAGCTGCTACCTAACCTTTCCTACCTATCATCCATTTCTGTGTTAAAAAAAAGCTTCAACCTCTGCCATTTTATAGTATTTTCCGTTTATATTAGATATATTTTTCACATGAATGAAGAAGGTGTGACTAATTAATGAAGACGTTGAACTGAAAATTTGTCCAAATTTTTACGAGCATTTCAGAACAAGTAAGTTTTAATTTTGCTCCTTTCTCATTTTCGTTCGCTTCTCAAGCACACGGAGTGTTTACTTGTGACGAAAGGAAAATTTTCATAATTTTCTGTGTAGCAGGGCTGTCATTTCGTCCACTTTTTTGTAAAAAGTCCGGGACGCCGGAAGAAATGGACAAAATGGAAGAAATGAAAGAAAAAAACACATTTTTTTCATACGTTTGATGTATAAAAATGTTGTGATGTACAATTAGTATCTCTCTTGCATTACCTATTTTTCAAAATAGAATGATGGTATCATACAAAAAAAAGAAAAAAGAATGGCAATTAACCCATTGATTTTTAACTAATTTTATTTGAAAGAAATAAAATTGAACAAAGTGAAAAAACTATTTAGTGTAATTACATTATTACAGAGTAGCAAATAGAAAAAAAAAGTTTTTCTTTTTTTACATATTTTTAAAACGAAATAAAAGAGTGTTCTATTACCTCAGATATTTATTAACACAATAATATCCCTTAAAAAGCAAACTTTATCTGATATTTTCTCATAAATTCTATGGTTAAATTTTGTTTGAATTAAATACACATATAAATGTATTTAAAATTACATTAGATGCTACAAGAAATATTGGTTTAATTTTGATTCGGTCATTTTACGTTATATTTTTTGAGGATTTAATGAATGTTGCCCCATTGTAAAATATTTATGTATACAGCAGTTTTATGAATATGTTGATGTTATTATAGGAACATGTTTCATTTCGTGGCAAAATTTTCTTTCTCAAACCTTTTAAAATTTTTATTTTTACTTTTATATTTTATATACACTTTTATTATTGGCAATGAAACTCCTTCACAACAAATAAACATCTTAAAATTATTTACTGCTAATGTGTGCTTTCATAAGCATTAAATCTTATCGTTAATATTCATGTATTTTTTACAAATACTATATTTTTATATTAAATAGGGTCACCCAGGGTAAAATGGGTAGCCGGGGTAAAATGGGTATAAATGCTTTTTTTTAATTTTTCTCCCAATAGTCAACATTTTTTGAAAAAGTAAAATTTTGGGGAAAATGTTTACATATCTGGCAACATTTTAACACTGTAAAAAAAATCTGATAGCACATTTACCAGGCTTAGTAGCCATTTTGCTTTTTAGAAAACGGAACATATGGTTTTCGTGACTGAAAAACTTCTTTCCAGAAAAATTTACAGGGAAAGTTTCAGAAAAATTTGCTTTGAAATTGATAGAAGAAGAATTTTCCAAGCTGAAAACTCAAAAAGTAAGTAAATTTTAATATTTACAAAAAAGTTATGGTACTTTTAGTGCTACGGAGTAAAATGGGTATAGACAATATTTTGCAGTTTAAGATGTTGATGGAGACAGTTGCTGAGTGTTGTTTAGATTTTAAACTAAAAATATACTTTACAAAAGATCTATAAATAAGTAATCTGTATTTATTAGTTCTACTGACAAAATTTATGTACTATAACTTATGCCAATCAAAACTCTTGTAGGTGAATGCATTAATTATTTATTAATTTAATGATCATTAAAGGTTAGTAATTTACAGTAGGTTTATTATTATTAAATATTTATATTACTACAAACTATATGCATACTAAGATAAAAAAAAATGAAGCATCTGTTTAAATATCTTAAAATTATCTGCAAATAAGAAAAATAAATAAACTTTGAGTAGATAGAATTTTTAATAAGTTAATGTCTTTAGTTTTCAATCATGTAACCATCAAAGCAAAAGATGGACTTTTTCCAAGTTTTTCTTCAAATTTTCAAGATCGCCAATGCTTATTATATTTATTCTAACTAAAAATTATTTAGTTAGACACATATCTGCAGTAAATGTATCTGCGTATGGCATGCGCTTATATAATCATGCTCTGACTTAGGACTTAGTAGGTATTAAAACTAATAAATTGTGTTTTTAATTTCATTGCAGAAACAATTATGCCCAGCACATACATAAAGAAGACCCAACCAAAGCACACAGATGCAGACCTTGAGAGAGCCCGATTAAAGATAGAAAGCGGAAGTTTTATCGTATCTTAGTTGCTAAGGAATTTCATATTCCTTATGAGACGCTACGACGATGGATTGTTGAAACTCCACAACGGATGGGCTTTGGAAGATCAACCGTCCTATCAGTCAAAGAAGAAGAAATGATAGTTTGTAGTATAAAGTTTTTAGCAGATAGTGGATTTCCTTGGGATAGAGCAGATTTGACGGGAATGAAAAATTCACAGAGGAAACGTAAGAAAATGCAAGCAAGGGTGGGAGAAGTTTTAACAACAGAACAGGTAGCTGCAAGACTCCACACAGAAGAACAGGCAAGAAACGAAAAAAAGGCAAAAAAAGACAAACGAAAACAACCGATAGATTAGAAGTGAAACCAGTAGTTCTCCCAGAAGTAAACCCAATAATCGGGGACTGGGTTGTTGTTAAATTTGTAGTGAAAAAGTCAGTTTAAGAATTCATAGGGTTAATAATTGAAGCCCCTGATGAAGATGAATTTTCTGTGAAGTTTGCAACGAAATCATCTACTGGGTTATCCTATGTGTTCCCCGAGAAAGATGATATCGCTCATGTGCGGGCATCACAAATTGTAAAATGATTGCCGCAACCAATCTGTAACAGTCGTTTTCAATACACATTTTGATCATAAATTTTGTTCAGTAAGCATTACATTATAATTTATTTGATTAAAATTTTGATTTTCCAGTGGAATTTTAATGAATTATATTTATTTTCTCTTTTAATTACAGTATTTCAACTTTTAACAGCATATACCCATTTTACCCCGGTATGTACCCACTTTACCCCGGTACCCACTTTACCCCGAAGCACGGGGGAAAATGGGTATATACCGGGGTAAAATAGGTATAGCCCTTTACACAGAAATTTATGCAAAAAGTAAAAACATTTTTTGTTTAATTTAGACCTAAGATATACAATGTACAGAATATTGCACAAAAACATGATTATGTTTCATATTGTTTGAGCTGTGGACCATTAAAATTAAAAAAAGCTGTTTTTTATACCCATTTTACCCCGGGTGACCCTATTTGTTTGTCCATAATTATGTGTGCTAATTTTGATAATAAAACTATTACCTGATTGAAAAAAATCAATATTTTAAAACATTACTTTTAAACTTTGGATTTTTTAATCAAGAACTGTCATTTTCTTTAAAGTGGACGAAATGGACAATATACCATTTTGTCCAGGGCGTTTTTTTCCGGCGGTTTTTTCCACCCTGGACGAAATCAAACAACCCTACTGTGTAGTCCTATTGATCTCTGTAATATGATTCTTTAATCTGTTTTGCTGGTACAGTAAACTCCCGAATCCGTGGCTTTTCGCACTGTCACCAAAAGAAAAAAAAATGACAGATGTATCATTGAATGCAATAGCCGAAAAGCTTTTTCAAAAAATATTGGGGATTGAATATTTTGCTTAAAAATTTGAAGAATGAAAAATTAGTTTCAGAATTAAATAATAAATGATTTATTTGAAATTAAAGTACTTTAACATTTTCTTTTAAATCATGGCAGAGAAGATAAAATGCAATGCGGAAAATAACAATTCCGTTTAATACTTTCAATAAAATTGTACTGTATTATATTTAAAAACAAACTGAATTATCAAATCTGTTCTTAATGTTGAAAAAACTGTCCCATGAAAAGCTGTAAAGAAAAGAAAACAAATCTGATAACCACAAAAAATCTATGGGTCCATACTTTCCAATTAAATTGCACCATATTCGAGATCAGACGTTAGCAAGCTTGATTAATATCTTTGCGTTCCAAGAATAAACTCCAAGATTTTCTCTCTATCCCCCTTACTCTATCGTATAAATAGAATCCTTATTGGAATTATTTTAGAATTGCAGCTTGCACCATGGAGCGAATTTATGATCAGCCTGAAATTTGCTTTGCGGCAGTTTGGCTAGATTAATTTCCTGTGATATGTACATTTTTGATTTGATTATCGAATTTCAAAAATTATAATAGTTTCACAATATCGACCCACTTTTCACTCCAGGGTCCCCTGTACCTACCACAACCCATGGTTTAACCAGTTGGATGGGGCCTTGAAGAGCGCTCTTTTCTTTGGATCCTGACTAAGAGCTGAGCAAACTTTTGGTCCAGTACCCCTAGAAGTATTGATTCACTTGGGGGACTTTGAGACACAACGTCCCCCAGCCACCATTAGTGAAGATGGTAGATATTTGATAGGCTAGGATCGAACACAGGACCCTCTGGTCACGAGTCAGACCCCTTACCAGTCTGGCCCCCAAGGCCCATATAGACCCATTACAGAGTTGCTGCTGCTGCAAAATTTATTCCTGGTTTCTTGGATTGAAAATGAGACATAGCCAGCGTTTGTTCAACTGTTTTTTTACTTACATAGTAAAAAATTGTCTATGTCAGACAACAGAGTAAAATTTTAACCTGTGTGTGACCACAAGCTACAAGATGGACTTTTGCCATATAGCGAAGTAAGTTAATGAATTTTTGGAGTGTTTTATTTAACTTTCATGCAAATAAAGTTTTCTCTGGATTTTTGTTACTTATAATTGCAGTAGAATGAATACCTTTACAATTCAGTTCTCTGGATTAACCAAACATGATTCAAATCCAGTGACAGAAACACCACGACTCGGCCACTTTGTCGCCGACAGTGAAGCCCTCTTGCAGACAGTTTTTGTCTGCAGCACTTCTAAAACAAACTTTAAAAAGTTAATCACAACTTTCGGACATTATTTTTCCCTTGTGAGCCTACTTTGACTTATGGGCTTCTTTTCCCTCCCCACGGAGCTAGGGGGGGGGGGGCAGAGTTATGAAATTAAAAGGTAATTTGAAAATGTTTTTATACCATGGGAAAAATGGCACCTAAAACATTATTATGCTTTTTTGCACTTTAGAGCAAGTGTCTTTTATTTTACTACTGTTATATTTTATTTAAGATAAGGCTCAATTTTTTTTTCATTCATTTGCATGCATTTTACCCCCTCCCCCAATTTTTGTTCGTTCTCCCATAAAAAACTTGCAACATTTCTTTATGTTGTGGGTAAACATGGTGCCGAAAACCATATGCTTTACTTTTTTGTATTATAGAGCAGGTGTGTTTTATTTCACTTCTGTTATTTCTTGTAAAAGATGAGGCCCTGTTTTCTTTTCATTCATTTGCATGCCACCTGACCTGCCGTCCCCCCCCCCCATAATCAATTATTATGTATAAACAATAAAAAAATTGCTTCAAACAATTCAGTAATTAGTATTGCTTCATCTGTCACATTTTTAGCACACTACCTTCATCTGTATCATATGTAAACTAAATCTTGAGACTCAATTTTTTTCTCACTTCCTGCAAGGTTCCCCAATGATTGTATATCATGATTCTTCTACAGAAACTTTTGAAATTCAGTTTTTCAGACAATATTTTTGCTTTACAAAGGCATAGTTAATGGCAGAATTGATGCAGAAATGCAAAACATAACATTCAAAACTGAAATTTAAGTCTACTAGTATATTTTGACTGTGCTGAAAGTACTTAGGTTTTATAATTTTCAATTTCATTGATGTGAAACATTAATTTCTTACTGACTAAAGAAAAGTTGTAACTGTACTCTGCATAAATCTTTTGCCTCCTTTCTAATTCTTTACTTAAATATTCACAATTCTTTTCATTTCTTTTCAAAAGCAGGTTGGACCGCAACCTGCTTCCAACATCATAACATCTGATTGAACAATTGTGAGGCTGTCTCTAACTCTTTGTCCATGCATACCCAAAAGAGAAAACAGAACGGATCTTGTGAGCTGACTGGATTTATTATTTTTCGTGTCCTAACAAATAGGGAAATTCACTTTGGGAAAACATGTCTTGTAGTTTCTGGTCAGGCCCGTCGAGAAGGGGGTGGCCAAGCCTATGCATTGCATAGGGGCTCGTGAGAGGTCAGGAGGCCCGCGAAGCGGGCCTGAAAAATTAATATCAAACAAAAAAAATTTCGTTTTTTTTTTTTTTTTTTTAAATGGGTTAGCCATTGAGGGTCTAAAATTACTTACAAATGTTCAACGCTCCACATTAAAAATGAGAAATTTCATTAGTTCCTTTTCTCAGACCCTACTTTCAGCACATGTCACATCTATTAGAGCTTCTTTTCAAAAGGAACAAAACCCCCCTTTTCCCTGGCTTTTCGACTTTTCTTGGAACTTAGCTTGGAGAGTTTCGACCTCTTTGTGTGTGACTATCCAGTTGTTGCCTGGGCTATCCAGGGCGGTTTGTGGGCGATTGCCAATTGCCCCCATGCTATTAAGGGCCTCCGAATGAGAAAGAAAGGAGAGAAAATAATGCTTTTTTTTTGTTTACAAATTTTGATTTCCTTAATTATTCTATCTTTTTCTATTGATTAGCTTTATTAAACATTTTCCCAAAATGCTTCACATCAGTCTTGCTGATTTCACATTTGTAGCATCCAGTGCTTGAATAAAGCAAGGTGGGGCCCCGGACCAACATTACTTATAGGGCCCCCTAATCCAGGGTTTCCATCGCAATGAAATTGACTTGTAAACGTAGTGTTTCATTGATTTCTGTTCTCTATTATAAGTATGTGACTGATTTATCCGTTCTTTCTTGGGGGAGGGGAGATTATTTGGTATCAGGGCCCCCACATCAATCCGTGAACCCCAGGACCAGATATTGTAATAAGCCCTCGCTCCTACAAAACTCTATCTTCTAGGAACTTATTAGACAGACATTTGAAATTTTAAAAATTTTGCTTCATTTCTCAAGTAGTGATCAGAAATTTTTTTGTAGTTAACTACAATTACTTCATTAAAAATGTAGTCAACTATAGCTGCAACTTTTTTTTTCAAAAAGTAGCAACTACAATCTACTTTCGGAATGCCTATGGATGTATATGAAGATAGTTTTGAATGTTGAAAATGCCCACGAAAATGGATATTAAGATGATAAATAAAAGTTATTATAAATGCGAAATATGCTTCCCTTTTTTGTCCTTTTGAAGCCATTGTTGTACAGTGGTGGATTTGGAGATTATGGAGCCCCTTTGTCCATTGCTCTTACACTAAGCATTTGTCGAACATTCCTTTCAAGGCCCCTAGCAATTGTCACATTTGTGATATGACCCCCCCCCCTCTCCCCGCAAAGTCCCGTCGTAAACTCACGCGCAACACTTACACCAACCACATGTGGGCGCCTCGCTAAAGGCTGCTCAATTCAGCCTTGACGTTCTGAGTATCATGACAGACAGGCTCGGACTGGCCCGCCTGCCCTAGGCAGGTGCACCCTCCTTATTGAGCAATGCGGACGCCTTCCCCGAAACTAAAAAATATCTAGATCAGAAAATGAGAGCGAAAGTTTTCCTGCGCTGCTTCGAAAGCGACATGATGTACCACACACAGTGAGTCTGTGTTGCTTTCAGTTACAAACAATGCCCAGCAAAAGGTCCAGCAAACACCCGGAGTGTCAAAATCAATGTTTGAATGTTCGACCTTGAATGATTACTCGGCATTTTCTACAGAATTGGGACAGTTTTATGGTTTTATTGCGGGAAGATTAGATTCAAGAGCTCCCCTGTTCCCATTTTCCAACAGCGTGTTTGGATCTCAGAATACTGTGTATAGCAGACAATGGCAAAGTGGGGAGTTAAGATAAAATGTAAACAAATACTTAGGCTGGAAAACTTACAACAAGAGAGGGGGTCGGTAGGCCCTGGGCATAACTATAGCTTAAGCTTTACGCCAGTGTTCTAAAAAAAGGGAAAACAAGACAAAAACAGAGAGGCGAGCTATTCGGGAGTGATCGCGACTCAGACACCAAAGCCATTTCCTTATCATTTCAGTCAAATTCAGTTTACTATTTGGAGCTCTGGTGCGTTTAATGAAAAACAGAAGTTAATATTTCAGCTATTGGACATCTCGAGGATATAGGCGTGACTATATAGTTACGATATAGGTGAGAAATTAAACCGATGTTTATCCATTATTTGCCATGCTTTGATTTACTTTTGCGTCATTAAAAAAAAAAAAACTTTTTAAAAGAACAAAAACTTTTTTTTTTTTTGAAACATCATTTTTTCAGCTATAATTTTTTCCCCTGCGGTTTAAAATTTTCCTTTGTCTATTTATTATTTCTTATTATTAATATTATTTAGTACCTTGGGACCGAGCCCACTCGGTTAAAAAAAAAAGAGGTTTGTAAATTCGTGTTTTTTTCTAAAATGCGAAGTACTTATTTAGATCAACTTGAAAAGCATTTTTAAGCCTTTGGTTGCAATTACGCATTTAAAACAGCCGAAATTTGTTTTAAAAAACACAACCTTATTTAATCCATGCTCACCGTAAAATCACACCCAATTTCATTTAATTTGGCGCCGAAGGCGCGGGAGGGGTTGATGAGAATGGATGCAGAGTCCCTGTTCTCCAGTACGCATTTGGTTCCAGTTGGTTTTGACTTTCACTTCACTTCACACCAGGGTTGGCAAAAACCCGGGTTTTTCTACAAAAACCCAACCCACCCGGGTTTTTCTGGGTTTTTGTATGTTTAAATTTTATTTCTTATGCGGGTATTGATATATAATGTATGCATTCATTCATACAAAAATATATTTATTAAGTTAAAGTTCTGAATTGCATTTAATCAATGTCAATGGATTAATAATTAATATTATTAACAATATCAATTAATAATATCATCAACCGAATTGTAATATTTAATGTGTATGTGTACATTTAAGAAGCTTTAGACAATTGTTTTAGCTATAAACTTTTATCACTTGTCTTTTACAAAATAGAAGAACTGTTGCAAATGGGCTTTCCTAAAAATACAGGAACATTTAGGGTGTGAAAGTTTCAAAAACTTAAATTATACCATTAAAAGATTAAAACCATTTGCACTTGTTTCTTAATAGAAATAATCATCTTTTCTCATTAAAAAGCCTGCTTCAATATCTAGTCATGTCATTTGCATGTTTTTATAAGGCACATCTCAATGATAGGTGTATGTCTGAGACAAGGGAAGTGTCTCCCCCCTCCCTCCTATTTTCAAAACCAAAACTGGTTAATTTCAGATGGGGGAGGGGGGACTCTTAATTCTTTTTTTGAAATAATCTTAAGAACAAATTAGATTAACATTAGAACTTTGCAAGAATTATAAATTGATTAATAAATGCTTGTCATAATATTTTAGTAGTAATAAATTGCATGGGGACGCATTTTCTTTGTTCTTTTTAAATCAAAGAAAGGGTTTAGTGCTTCAAGTCAGTGGTATGGTACCTCTATAATATTACACTTGAAAATCATCATATATAATGCATAATAATGCAATTATATATAAATAGGGTTAGAAGAAAAAAAGAGCAAAACTTTATTTTTCTTGCTCCAGAATAAAAGCAAAAATTGCAGTAGCAACTCTATTCCATACAAAAATTTCAATTTGGAGAACTACAAATTCGCGAGCATAAAAACGGACAATATTGTACCAGATTTTGTTCATTAAACATTTGTGATTCTTAATTTTGTTCATTCACTTTATTTGTCCTTCAAAAATGGTTATATTAAACTTCAGCATTAGTTTTTAAAAAAATGCGAATTCAAAATGGGGTCCAGTTGAAAATATTTCATTTTTCACAAGTTAAAACGAAAATGTCTATGCCAAAATAAATAAAAAGAAGTAAAATTGTATCAGTTTCTTTTATAAGAGGTACAAACAAAAAGAAAGGGCGCCGGCTCCGTATTGCATGGAAAGAGGTGTTGCAGACGTCTGGACTAATATATTTTTTTTATTTTAATTTTTGCACTTTTTAGGTTTCTTTTTTTCCTCTGCTGATATCTATATCATATTGTTTGGATTTATTTTCTTTTTAAAAAAAGAAAAACCTGCATATTTAGAGGGAAAATAAACCTAAAAAAAAGTTTGCTTGAGTTCCTTTTTCCTTTTTTTTTTTTTTTTGCATAGCAAAATGAGGTAGGATATTGCAGTCTTTCCTTTTGAATCTTAAATCGCATACTGTGATGCAGCTTATTTTCAGTGCTCTGAAGTTACTCTTGCTTTTTTTCTGTAGTGTAAATTTCATGCTTTGATTTAATTTTGTGACTTTGGGTTAGTGTAATTGCTATCATTGTTCAAAATGTCAAATAATGGTGGAGGAAGGAAAATAGCAACTGAATGGTCGGAAGTGCTCAATGTGGAGAATGATACAAGAGTAATGTGCAAACATTGCAAAGAGATGGTATCAAGAAAAATTGAAAGGGTGAAAAATCACTTGAAAAAGTGCAAGGCCAGAGAAGGGCAGCATGAAGTACTTGATACAGATGATAGCAGTATTGCTGATAAAAATAGATCTTCCACTGAAAACAATTCTGCTGATGCTGATTTTATTGTTTGTGAAGAATCATTTAATCCAGAGCAAAGAAAAAAACGACGTATTCAAAGTTCTATGTCAAATTTTGTAATGAAAACTTCAAAAGAAGAAAAATGCATTCTTGATGGAAAAGTTGCAGCATTTTTCTACTCTGCAAATATTCCATTTAGTGTGGTTGAAAGCCCTGAATTTATTGACATGGTTGCTTCACTGAGACCAGGGTATTCTTTGCCTAGTCGAAAACAGTTAGGAGGGACTTTACTAAATGAAGCATCTGGGAAAATAGAACAGAAAATGAAGGATGAAATGGCTGGAGCTTCCATCACTTTAATACAAGATGGGTGGTCTAGCATAAAAAATGATCCTATCATCGGTTCCAGCTTGCATACAGGTAAGAATACATATCTATTGAACATTACAGACGCAGGGTCAAAAAAGAAAACTGCTGAATGTTGCGCAGAAATTGCTTTAAAGTCCATAGAAGAATGTAAGCTTAAGTTTGGGAAAGATGTTTTTGCTGTGTGCACAGACAACGAATACAAAATGGAAAAAATGAGAGATATTATTAAAGAACACCATTCTAACATTCTCACATTTGGTTGCTCTTCACACTTTTTAAACTTAGTGGCAAAAGAAATATCACCTGCAAGCATTTTGAACCAAGTTGTTGAGGTTCAAAAATATTTCCGTAATCATCATCAACCTCACGGATGGCTCAAAGAATATGATTGTTTGATGCCTCAAATACCGAATAATACTCGCTGGAATTCACACAAAGAGTGCATTTCAAGCTTTTTGAAAAACTATCATAAATATGTAACTATTGCATCTGAGCACCAAAATGAGTTTGAGAAGCAAATTGCAAAAATATTAGATAACGTTTCAATTTACAAGGAGTGTTTGAATTTAGACAAGCAACTCACAATCATTTCTTCAGCTCTTGATGAACTACAAAAAGACTCGACTACACTCTCACGTTCTGTGGAAATTTGGAAAAATTTGATAGAGTCAGAAGAATTAAAGCATCATAAACAAGTTATAAAAAAACGCTACAAGCAAATTATTGGACCAGTGCACTTTTTAGCCAATATAATGGATGCAAAGTATAGAGGGGAAAGACTCGATTCAGAGGAAGAGGAAGAAGCTGAAGCATGGACAATGCAGCACCATTCAGAGTGGTTGCCTGCAATAATGGCATTCAAAATTAAAGATACAGACTATTTTCCTAAATCACTTTTCTCAGAAAATATTGTGTTACAGTTTTCAGCAGCAAAATGGTGGGAAATTTTAAAAGATAAAGTGCAAAAGAATAACAAGGTAGATTTTGATTTTCTGATTTTTTTCCAATCCCTCCATTCTGTTCCATCTAGCTCTGCTTCCATTGAAAGGATTTTCTCCACGTTTGGATTTGTATGGTCTAAGTTGCGGAACAGACTAAGCTCAGAGCAATGTGAAAAATTAGTTAAGATTTATAAATATTATCACAAAAATAAAAGTGAATGTGACTTTGATTGGTAAACTGTTATGATTTGTTATGATTTTTTTCAATGTGTTAATCTGAGTAAATTACTTGAAATACATGTTTCATTCATTATTTTTATTTTGTCATTATTTGACTTCTGTGTTAAATCAAAATTATCATAAAACATTAATTAAGCATTTTTTCCATCTATAAGAAGTTTATCAATGGTTCATTTTCAATTTATTTTAAAATTTGACATTTGCTATCAATAAATAAATAAATAATAATAAAGTATTTTGCAACAAAAACTAGTATCATAGTTAGAAAAATTTTCTGGACGATGACTTGAAAATTGAAGAAATAATAATTATTTCATAAAATAAATAATTACTCAAAGAAAAATTATCTCAAATAAACCTGATTTCTTACTTATTTTTTATGTATAATTTATATGAGATATTATTATTGACAAAATTTGTTGATAACTTGGAAATAACAAAAACCCACTTTTGACAAAAACCCGGGTGGGTTTTTGTTGGTGGACCCGCCCAGAAAAACCCGGGCGGGTTTTTCTGGGCTGGGCCCACCTGTGCCAACCCTGTTTTTAATCCACATTTTTGCACAATTCCTCTAATAGGAGGACTAAAAAA